>VDFB02165343.1:0-68655 GCA_007258455.2 Sequoia sempervirens | reverse complement strand
GAGGGGGTATTTATAAAGAATTTGGGATTCTTCTAGGAAATGGATGGTTTAAATTGGCTTATTTAAGACTAAGATGAAGGCGGTGAGTTGAGGACCCAAGCCTCATATCTTTGACATGTGGCATGTGATATGGCTTAAAAGGGTGAGTGTACATGAGGTGGAAGGATAGTACATGACATGGAGGTACATAGTACCTGGGATTGGGACAAGATCTCCTCATAAAGGAGGTACTTGTCCCCATGCGGGTGAAAGGACATGTGAGGAATTAAAAATTCCTCAAATATCCTCACGGGGATGAGAGAAGGAATTTAAAATTCCTTTAAATGCATTGGGGGATTAAATGTGAATTAAAAATTTACATGGGGAATGGAGTGCCTTTTCCAAAAAGAGAAAGCATTTAATAGGGTTGACTTAGGACAAATGACATGGAGTGATTAAGGTTGTGCAAGTACTTGATTAGACTAATTAATGACATATTAGAAGAGGGTTAGATTTCACATGTGACTTGATGTGACAAGTCAAAGATCACATGGGGAAGAGAAAAAGGAATTTAATATTCCTTGGAATGATAAATGGAATTAAAAATTCCTTGAGAGGCTGATTAGGCTAGTTAATGAAGGATTAGAGGAGGGTTAGGTGGCTAAGAGAGATAAGAGGCCAATTTGGAAAAGTTAGAGGATGTGACACATCCTAATCAAGGATTAGGCATGTGCACACCCCTAATGATGAGATTAGAAGATGGATTAGGATTAAATAAAAATGATGGAGGATGTGACATAAAGGGAATTAAATAAATGGCATATTTATTTAATTCATTTAATGAAAGGGGGAAGGTATTTAATTATTTAACTAGATACTTTAGGGATTAGAAAAACTTTAGAGGGATTAATTAAATAATAGTGATATTACTTAATTAATGCGGATAAGGGGATGTTTAGACGAAAGGGGATAAATTTGGATAAATTAAGTGTCCAAATTTAGGTGTCTACAGCTGCAAAGACTCATCAAAAGGTAAATGTTGTCACACCTTTCAACATTATTGAATCCATGAAAAAAATAAATGTGAGTATGTC
Organism: Sequoia sempervirens; assembly: GCA_007258455.2. NCBI lineage: Eukaryota > Viridiplantae > Streptophyta > Pinopsida > Cupressales > Cupressaceae > Sequoia > Sequoia sempervirens. The sequence continues at coordinate 67,582 of VDFB02165343.1, read as the reverse complement.
AATGTGGGATCCCCTGTCTATTCCTGGTCAAAAGGGCTTGTTGCAATCTACCTTAGCCGAAGGAGGCATTTCAAATGATATACCAACAGGTCAACCCAAGGTTGTCCTAATGAATACACCTCAAGACAGTAATAAACAACCAAGTAAGGATGTCAAACCACCCCCATTTTATGTGTCCTTGATAATAGGAGATAAAATAGTTCACAATTGTATGGTGGATTCAGGGGCAAGTGTTTTTGTTATGCCTAAATAGATTGTTGATAAGTTAGGACTGAAGTATCATCCTCTTGAGAAGGGAGTTGTACAATTAGATGGGACAACCATTAATATTGTAGGTTTTATCAAGGGTTTAAGCCGTACCCTACATGCTTGTCCCAATTTCTCCATTCCCCAAGACATCTCTATTATTGACTTACCTCCACATTTTTCCTTATGTCTATTAAGGGATTTCACCACCAAGATAGGAGGTTATTTATCATCAGATTGGTCTCATATGGTGTTCAGAACGAGATATGGGACTAAGGTAGTCATCAAATCTGAGCAACTTGCTAAGGATCACATTGAACCATATGTTCCAAGTGCGGTTAATGCTAATTGTGCTATTTTTAGTGATGATGAACTTGCTGCTACTCAAGAGCTACAAGCAAAAAGTATGCCAGATGCACTACTAAGTGAGTGGGCAACAAAGAATATTATTGACAACCCAAATGATAACATTGAGGAAACTGGTTTGGGTGTCTATGTGTTGCATGAACCTGATTCAGTGATTCCAAACCTTGAAAAGGAGATGGGACAACAATCAAATCAACAAGACGAAGTATGGAAGATGTTCTTTGATGGTTCTTGAAGCAAGAATGGTGCTGGTGGGGGTGCAATGCTTGTGTCCCCATAGGGTGACAAATATTACTCTGCTTTCAGATTTGCTTTGTCTTGTACTAACAACACTACTGAATACAAAGGTCTGGTTTAGGGCCTGGAATGGGCATGAAAATGAGGAATTGGCTGCTTGCAAGTGCATGGTGATAGTGAATTGATTGTCAATCAGGTGAGAGGTTTTCATGTCAATAAGAATGATGTTTTAAAATCCTACAAACACAGGGTGTGGGATATGATAGAATAATTTGACGCTTTCAATCTAATTTATATTCCTAGGGATCAGAATAAGCATGCTGATAGATTGGCTGCCATAGGTGCTCAAGTTGATATTCCAAGTGAAATTAGGAAGGAAAAGTTGCAGCCATATGTTAAAATAGTTATCAGACCTTCTACTTTAGATAATAACGTTCATTGGAAAGTCTTTGAAAGTGATGAAATAGGTTTTGAGCTTCATGCTGCAAGAAGATGAATTTGCAGTAGTCAACCAAGAGAAGCTTAAACAACAATATAATGATCAGATCATCCAATTGAGGTCCAACAAACTTTCCAAGGTTCTAGTCACCTTGGAATCCATTTTTAGCATAGATGACCAGCTTAAAAATAGTAAAACCAGCATGCAGGTCAAAGAAGAACACTATGAGGAGCTTGAAATCTTTAAAGGTATGCTCCTTAAAGTTGGAAAAATGTGTTCACCTGTAGATAAGCAAGCTTTTATTGCCCTATCAAGAGTTCTAGGATGTATTTGCATGGGAATATTTTGATTTGAACAGCTTTGATTGCCAAATTTCCCAAAATACTATAGAGCTTGAGCCAAACTCAAAACCTGTTAGGCAGAAACAAAGGCCTTTAAACCCCAAACTTGAGCCTCTTATGGTCAAAGAGTTGACCAAACTGATTGAGGGAGACATCATTTTTCCAATCAAACACACCTCATGGGTGTCTAACCTTGTCCCGGTTAGAAAGAAAAATGGTGAAATTAGGATGTGTGTTGACTTTAGAGACCTCAATAAAGCCTCACTAAAGGATCATTATCTGCTGCCTTCAATGGAGCAGATTCTGCAAATTGTAGCTGGTTCAGAAAGATTCTCATTACTCGATGGTTATTCAAGTTATAACCAAGTTTTAGTCAAAGAAGAGGATTAGTACAAGATTGCCTTCACCACAAATTGGGGTAGCATGGCTTATAAAAGGATTCCTTTTGGCCTGTCCAATGCTGGTGCCACATTTTAGAGGGCAATGGACAGGGCATTTAAAGGTTTGATTCACAAACTGGTACTTATTTACCTTGATGATGTATCTGTGTTTTCTAAGAACACTGATGAACACCTTGCACATCTGAAACAAGTATTTGAGAGGTGTAGGGAGTATGGAATATCCCTCAACCCCAAGAAATGTATCTTTTTTGTCCATGAAGTAAAGCTTTTACGACATATTGTGTCAAAACAGGGGGTCACCATTGATCCAGAAAGAGTAAGTGCCATTTTGGATTTTCCCTTGCCCAGCCATAAAAAGGGGCTGCAAAGTTTTCTTCGCATAATCAACTTCGTCAAAAGGTTTATTCCTGACATTGCTAATCTGTTGAAACCACTAACTAGAATGTTAAAAAAGAATGCCAGTTTTGGCTATACCAAGGAGGCCAAGCACAGTTTCAAAGTCATAAAAGAAGCTTTATCAACAACCCCTACTTTGGTAAACTTGAACTTCTCAAAAGACTTCATTTTATATGCTTTTGGCAACATTGATATAATTTCTTCAATACTGGTACAACAGAATGACGCTAGCCTAGAACAACCAATTTCATTTTTTAGCCAACGATTGGAGGAGTATGAACAAATATATACTTTTGTAGAGAAACATGTACTGGCTACCATTAGAAGCTTGAAGAAGTTAAAACCCCTAATTTCTAATAGCAAGGTACATTTAATGGTTGCTCACCCAAGTGTGAAGGAATTCTTGCTAAGTAGGGATCTAAATGATAAAAGGGAAAGCTAGATAACAAAGGTTATGGAGTATGATGTTGACATCAAGATAAAAAAGCTTATCAGGGGTAAAGGGTTGTGTGAACAGCTAGCTAGGAAGGCTGAAAATGAAGGAAATGCAAAAAAAAGGTAGTACTAGTTGCTGATAACGGGCTTGAAGCAGATGCAGCTATGACAAATGTAGGTTGGGTGCAAGATATAGCTCACTTTTTGCAAACTGGTGAGTGTCCACCAAGTCTAGATAAAGCCAAACAAAGGTATTTCAGACTGAAGTCTATTCCTTATGTTCTGATTGACAACATTCTTTTTAGAAAGGACATTAATGGCATCCTTCTGAGATGCATTGATCAACATCAAGTTGATAAAGTACTTCATGAGTTCCATGATGGAACTACAAGGTGTCATTTTCCCCCAAGAACAACTACATGGAAAATCATGAGAGCTGGCTATTATTGGCCAAGCTTGTTTAAAGATGCCCATTCTTGGGCCAAGAAGTGTGTAAAATGTGCCATTTTTGCAAGCAAAGAGAGGCTGCTAGCTTTACCATTGCAGCCTGTTCAAGTAGAGCAACCCTTCATGAGATGGGGCATAGATTTCATAGGTGCCAATAACCCACCTTCAAGTGCAGCTCACAGGTGGGTACTTATTGCAACTGATTATTTCACACGATGGACTGAAGCAGTGGCTTTGAAGAAAGCCAATGAAAGTGTTGTTTTAAATTTTTATGATGATTTGGTAACCAGGTTTGGGGTACCTAAATCAATCATTTCTGATAATGCTTTGGCATTTGTTGGGTTAAGAGTAAGTGGTTGGGCTATAAAAATGGCATCCATCTGAATACCTCATCAAATTATTACCCTCAAGGTAATGGTTTGGCTGAGTCAACCAATAAAAACTTGATCAAAATCATCAAAATGATTTTGGAGGATAACCAAAGAACTTGGCATAGCAAGTTAAAATATTCCTTGTGGGTAGATAGGATAACTCCAAAGAAGTCCATTGGAACCTCCCCTTATGTACTAGTATATGGTAAAGAGGCAAGGCTTCCTTTATTAGTTGAGCTTCTAGCTCTTGATATAATGAACCAGCTTGAAATGTTTGAAGAAGAGGACCCAATGGTTGTCTAATATGCACAACTAATGGAGCTAGATGAAACCAGAAGTAGAGCCATGAAAACAATGGAGTTGCATCAACTCCAAACCAAGAAGGTGTTTGATAAAAGAACAACACCCAGGGTGTTCAAAGAGGGAGATGTGGTTCTGAAATGGGATGAATTGAAGATAAGGCCTGGAAAGCATACCAAGTTTGATAGCATGTGGAGTGGCCCGTTTATCATTACAGAGTGCAAACAGCACAATGCTTTCCAACTGTCATCAATGGATGGAGAAGATATGCCTATCCCAATCAATGGGATACACCTCAAACTTTGTTTTGAGGTATGATAATATCTAAGTTAATCACAAAAAGAGGTCAAATGATAATATCTAAAGAAGGTTTTAGCTCTTGTTATGGCTTTTGTATTGGGTTGTTTATTTTTTAGGCGAGGGTAGATTCATCATGCATTACTTAGTCAAGTTTAGATTTTAATTTTCTTTATTTATTTCATCATGTAACCTATGAGGAAGGGCACAGTGTCAATGCCTATGCCATCTAGCACCTTTGTTTCTTGTAGTTTTGTTTTCAAGTTGCATTTGTGTAGGAGTGGGTTTATCAAGCATAGGTTTCTTTTCTTCCCTAAGGGGAGGAATGAAAGGAACCATAAGAGATTGTTTTTGTTGTCTCTTGATCTTTTGTAGGAAATAGGTGAAGGTTGTATCTTAGGTTGGTCTTGATTGTTTGGAATTTCTTTAGGCTCAATCGTGGTTTCATCTAGGATAGTAGGTTCAGTGGTGGGTGAGGACATGATTCAGAGGGATAGTTATGTTATCTTCTTTGCCTTGAACTTTTGATAAGACAAGAAAAAGAAGAATTCTCATGGTTTTATAGGTTCTATAGGCTTGGGCCAAAATAAATCTACGGAAAAGTTACCTTTGGAGGACAAGAGATTAAAACCACTGTGATGGAGGGTGAAAAATTCATTGTCAAAGGGAAACTTTAAGAATTTATGCACAACCAAAGGGAAATATTTCATGGAGCGAAGCCATGGGTAACCTAGCTTCACATGAAATTGGTCTGATTGTGGGATGATGGAGAATGAGATATCTAATGTTTTTGGTCCTATTTGTAAAGGAAGAGTGATTGATCCCATCATAGGGCAAGAAAAACCATTATGCATCTTCATCCATGCTTTCAGTTTATCATATATATCTTGATAGAGTTCATGCAAAAGCAAGAATTCCTTGATCATGATCATATTCTCTCCACAGGCGGGATCTATTAGTATCCCAGTAGTGGGCTTGTCATAGATTCATCTAGCTATGTAAAGAGGACCCTCAGGTGCATGTTTAAATATATCCTTAGAGGAGAAAGCAATGTCCAGAGTATTTTTAGTTTTCCCTTATGAGGAATGACATCTATCACTCCTACATTGTCATCCATAGGATCATTGTTATCATCATCTGTATCAAAATTCATCACATCATTCTTTGTATTTTCACTAGATTTGACAAATGAAATGTTATGATTAGGCATAGGGTTGGTAAAGGTTTGCAAGTTTTGGTTAGGAGGGGCAATGAACTTATTTCCTTGATCACTAACACCTCTAATGGAAAGACAACCGAAATCAATGAGGTCTTGCACAAGATGTTTAAGACACTTGAAATGTTCTATGTCATGTCCATTTTGTCGGTGATAATGGTAGTAAGATTTTGGTCTATAGCTTGCGGGTAATGGTTTACTAGGACTTAGTATTTTAACGGGGGTTAGGGTAATCATCTTCTATTCTATGAGTTGGGGAATTGTGTTATGAAGGGTATAGGGTAAGAAGATGAATTATCTTTTCAAGTCTCCATAGGTAAAGGGTATCATGGCTTTAACAACAACTACTTGGTTATTGACATTCCAAGTTGTTTGTTGAGGGGGGTTGAATTGAAGGAAGCCTTTATTCTATTTTCTAAAAGGTTGGGAATCATTCTAGTTTGCAGGCTCATACTTCTCAAGTCGGCTAGAAGTGGATTTTGTATCTCGACTACGAATCAAATTTTGATAATCATGGATCAGAAAGTACACAAATGCATAAAGGATGATAATTTCATCATGGTAGGGTTATCTTGTATCTTTCTTTTCAAATTTTCTATAAACATATTTTGAAGATGAGGATCGAGAACCTTGACATTGATTTAGGAATAAAGCGATTGGTAGTGTGAGATAAAGTCAGTTATATTTTCTTCTTCTTTTTTCTTGCATCTCATCAAATCAGCCAAGTTCATCTTAGGAGTCATATGCACTTGGAAATGGTTAACAAATCCCTCAAAAAGTTCATTGAATGAATGAATTGAGCTGTTTGGTAAAGAATAAAACCACTCCAAGGTAGTATCCTTCAAGGACCTTGGGAAAAGCTTAGCCAAGATTTTATCATCATGGAAAAAGTCACTACATAAGGCAGTATAAGCATTAACATGGTTAGAAAGATCTCCCTTTCCTCCATATTTCTTGAATCTAGGCACCTCTACACCTTGTGGCATTGGTGTTCACAATATCTCTAAGGAAAATGGACTACTTTTGACATAATATGTAGGTGGGCCATTTTGATTTTGGTTGATGGTGGAATTTTTTTTTTGAAGGAATGAAATAGTTTGGAAGAGTTGATTTATGAGAGGGTCATTGCTTGTGTTATGAGATATAAGTGAAAAAGGTGAGGTGGTGTATGTGCTCGAAGGACAAGTGAGTGGAATTCTTATGGGTGGTAGAGTGGTAGGAGATGTGGTATGCAATGCCACAAAGGTATTAGCCTAGATGCTAGTAGAAATACACAAGGAAGGAATCACATTACTAGTTGGTTGCATTTTTGTTACGACTTGAGGGTTGGTATAGGTAAGAATTGAGGCAATTATTGTGGGAGGAGGAATATGAGTTCCTCCTTGGATTGTGACATTTGTTGTAGATAAAGGAAAACTAGTGGTTGAGGTGAGATGTTTTCCAAAGATTTGAACTATTTTTTTAGAAGGTCAAGTCCATCTCCACTTTCAAGCATGCAGTGAATGTTGTCTATAGTAGGGATGGTAGTAGTTGAAATGTTGTCATTTTGCACTTGATGTTGGAGGTTTTATAAATCTTCATGAATTTGAATTATGTTTTCTTGAAGGACCTATCATTCCTTGTTTCATCATACATCACACTACTTGAATCCAAAGAGTTGTTAAGGGTATGGTCCAAACCTAGTGTACTAGTGTCAATACTAGGAATGAAAGAGCTAGACAACCCAAGATCCACAACGATTGTGCTATCGTGGGATGACATGAGTCTCAAACTTTGTTTCACTACAATATTAGCAATAGGACACCAAATACTCATACAAGCGATACTAAATGCAAGATGAATGAAAATGCAATATAAGCTAAGAACAATGAAATTCTTATAACAAAAATTCTATAAACTAAAACAAAAAGCTACAAATAGAAAACAAAAAATAAAAAATAGAACTTTGAATGTTAGAAAATGCAATGCAGAATGTGCATAGGGACTAATTTTCCCAAGGTGGCGAATGAGTCCTAGTAGGGATTTTTTCAAAATTTTCAAAACATTTCAATTGATTTTTATAATATTTTTTTATGTTGTATGATCTGTAAACTAAGTGCAAATGTAGAGTGTTTTATTTTCAATGAAATGAGATGAAAAAATTAAAGCTATATGATCTTTCACTAATGCAAAATTAGAAACCTTAGAATTCCAACTAACTAATGCAAATCTAATGCAATATTAATGCAAGCAAGATCTAGGATGATGATGCACTCCAAATCAGAATTATGATGTTCTAAATGCAAGTTCACCAAAATTTGGTGTTTGAAAAATGGGGTTTGAATGCTATCATATGACTTAGGGCATAAAGCATACCCACTTTCCACTTACTACATTCAAGGGTAACCCTAGAGATCTCAATGCAAAGGAGAAAGAGATCTTGCAATAGGGTTGTCCTAGGGGATGATTGCAAAATAATAAGGGGTTCAGCACCAAGTAAGAACTTGGAAATAAAATGTAATGAAATTTGAAACGAAAGATGAAATGAAACCCTAATTCAATTCATAGTAACACTAAATGACCAGAAATGCAAGTGAACAAACAAAACTATAAAAAAGAATATGTTCACCTGGAAATCTAGAGATGGATGTGTAAGGAAACTATGCACCATGTAAATATAATTTCTACATAACCCAAACTGAAACACAAGTAACACTACCAACATGCAAGAGAATATACAACATACCCATCAAAGATGACACAGATACACCGAAAACCCCAAGAGGAAACCCACCTCCAAAGTATCCACACCCGCCACGTTATCCATGCATTCCATGTGACCGCTTGAATCCACACATCCCATGCCATGCCCAAACCCCACACATGCACAAGATCAACTCCGCTAACCTACAGTAAATCATTCCAACCTCGACTCAACTTTGATCCAACCCTAAACAACTACCCTTGTGGTTGCTTTTATAGAAACAAGCTCCCACAAAACCACCAAGTGGTATTACATAAACCATGTGCCCAAAAATACTACATCATGTGACCCCACATTTAATATTGGGTACTTTTTATTTTTTATTATTATTCCCCAATATTAAATAATTACATTTTACAATTATGTCCCAATGTTACATACAACAAAGTGGCCCCAACATTATAACTCCTTGTGATGCACGTCCACCTAGAAACCCCTAGGTGCACCACACACATAATAAATAAATAAAATATTACAAACATTATGCAAGGTGTACAACACCTAATTCTAACAATCTCCCACTTGTTGTATACATTGCATAAGGGGGTAACAAATAAACTCCATAGGCAACATGTACCATCTTGAATCCAAGTGCTCCATGTGCTCCATCAAGATACCTGTAACAAGAACCAAGGTGACCACCATCTCATCCATGAATGCTCCCATCCTCCACCATGCCAACTGCACTAAGATAAGAACACATCCAAAGAGATGTCACACTAACTATCACAAAGAAGCATAAACCTGCCTCGACTGATATCTCAAAACACAAACACTGAATCCAATATGCACTAGTAGCTGTCAAGAATAAATCAACATAGCTGAAATGACATCCACAGCAAATGCCAACACATCCAACTATCCATACCTCTAAGGTATACATATATAACATAGTAAACTCATGCCAACAACATATCCACCCATAAACCACAATGACAAACTCCATGTGCAAACCTGTCAAAGCATGACATACACATCCAAGAGCTCCCACTGCATGGGCAATGTCAAGATGAATGCAAACCTGGAATGAGCGCATTCAACGCGTCGCTTTGTTAACATCCCAAAAGAGGCACCATCACAAAGGCATACCAAGTCTACTACCAGCATCTCATAGAAGTAAACATGTAGTACCAAGGAACATCCACAATGATAAGCAAAACCTGCAAACCAAACACCTGTAGCATGTCCTCCTACACACACACCTCTAAATACCAACTGTGTCAAGTATGATCTCCTCCATAACACCCCATAACAAAATCCATAACCACATCCATCCATCCAATCACCAAGATCAAAGATAACATATGTAACTAACATGGATGTAAGCATCTCAAAACAAGAAGATCAAACTCAAAGTAACCATTCCCAAACCAAGGAAATCAGCCCAATAAACCATCTCCTAAACCCAACATGTACAAGGAGATAAACATGAAAACACTCCTCAAATGAACCCTCCAGAAACCAAATATCCATGGCTCAAGATCCATATCCATGAGAAGACAAAGCATAAACATAATGCACTTGAAAGAATAATGGGCAATACCTCTCAAGTGAACCACCGAGTAGACCAAGAGTGGGGAATGAGAATGATCCTCCAGGATATCCAAGTCATCATGACTCAACCAAGAACACTCTCCTCATTGGTCCATGTTGAACTCACGTCCAACCAAGGTGTAGGCTCCCTCGGACTTCCTTCTAAAACCTCATCAAGAGTAACCATATCAACAACATGTCTCTAACCACAAGAGAACACCAAGCCTCACCTATGTCTCCAAGTATCCATGAGCACCTGTAACCGATCAATCCATGCTAAACACCAAGCAAATGATCAATGTACTCAATACAAAGAGAACCAACCAAGATCAAAATCATAGCTCCAACTGTAGAATCAGGAACATAAACATGACACCATGATCTCACATCCTCTCAAAAGAAGATCACATGCATAAATCATCATAACATGTACCATGCCACAACTCTAAACTAGTAATCAAGAGTATACCATGACATAATAACAAAACCATCCTATAACCAAGGATCACCTGTCATAACCAACAAGTCATAAATAATACCTCAACATCTCCAACACCTGATATCAAAGAACTCTCACTGTAGCACACAGAATCCAAGAGCTCCTCCATGACACCAAAGATCACCTGTTGAATACAACCATCCATAATAACCAATGGATCCACATCATTGCCAAATGCTCCCACTGAACTGTGATACCGAGCAATCCCATGGCACCATGATGCACAAAACCAACACTGTCATAAGCTCACACAAAACCTATGAATCCAAGCTCTCAATGACAACATGATAACCATCCTCTAAAGCAAGAAGATACACCGCCAAACCATCATATCCATCACCGCCAAAACCATCACTGTCACAAGCTCCCACTGAACCGTGTAACCAAGCTATCCATGACATCGTGATACCAATCTCCTAAATCTAAGAAGATACACCGCCATAACCATAATCAGGAACCAATCCAATACCACCAACAATGCACCTGCATAAACCATCATAACATGCCAAAGTCTCTAATGCACAAGAAACATCCATGACATCATGATCACCACCAAATATACCAACAAATCAACCCAACTGTGTCCACATATCTGCATAATCATAGTCAACTGCATATATCTCATATCATGACTGTACCTGGTAATACCATCTCACCTCCTCAACATGACAACCAAAACAGCAAACCAAGTGACTAAACCAAGCTACTAAAACTGATCATGCATCAACACTGAAATATCAATGGGCAAAGACAACCCATATTCAAGTCATAGGTGCAACAAGTAAGTATAGACCGCCTACAACATTGCACAACTTGTAGATACAATAATGCAACATACATGCTGATAACCATGTCAAAAGTATAATAATCTGAGATGTACAACTGAGCATACAATGAATCCAATATCAAATATCCCAAATCCAACAATCCATAAGCTCATAATAACACCATAGTCAAAGAGACCCATAAACAGCTCAAATAAAGAAAACAGAAAATAAACTATGCCAAAATAACTCCAAACCTGATCCACTATGAAGTACTCTGAACAAACTTTCCATTGACTATTCGAAGTCCAAAATCCGACTCCGTATGCACCTGATATGCCCTCTCAAAGCTCAAAATAAACATCTGACTTCAGCCAAGCAAAACACTATCAAAACTGAAAAATCATGGAACAACTGAATACCACGTAGTGCTCAACCGCCCAATGACTATATAGTTGAAAAATCAATAACCCGGTGAAAGTTATGTCCTGCTTGAAAATCGATGTAAATCAACCTTTAGGTGGTTTTCAGGGACAAGGCGCTCCCAAGGGTGGGTGGGCGTGATTCAAATCCCATTTAAATTTAATTTAATTTTCAAATAAAATTTTCTTCCACCGTGATGGACTCGACACAACCATCAAATTGCCGAAAAAATTTGAAGTCCGCAAGTTAAAGATTAAATTGCATTTTGAAAAAATTTAAATTTTATTTTTATTGTTTAAAGCCCTAGAGGGTCAAGGCGTATAACGCCGCCAATGACGCCGTACTCCACCACGGCCGGCCAGCTGCATCGCTGACCGCGCCGCACCGCCGCCGATACTCCCGGCCGACAGGGGTACGGGCCAGCCCTCCCACAAATATATATATATATATATATATATATATATATATATATATATATATATATATTTTATTTTTGTTTTGATTTTAATTTTAATGACTTTAAAGCCCGGTGATAAAGTCATGGGTCAGTACTCGCCGACAGGCACTACTGCGGCTTATCTTAACGGCCAGCACTGGCTGACATAGGTCACGGCACCATCATCATAGGCACGAAGGGCAACTGAGGCGGGGGTCTCATGGACCCCAAACATTTTCAAATGTTTTTTTTTTTTTTTAAATTTCTATTAATTGTTTTTGTTTTAATTTTGCGGAAAATAATTTCAGGAATTTTTTAATTTTTCTTTGATTTTATTTTATTTTCGAGTAATGACGCCCGTATTTATCGAATAGGTATGGGAAAAAATTTCAGAACTAAAATAGTATGTTATATGTCAAAATTTTTCTCTCAGCCAACCTGAATCCAACCATGAGGTCCATTTTGTCCTAGGAGGTCATCTGTGAAAACTCACCCCCAAAACCCTCATTTAAATGCATGACCAAGAAACCCTATTTTGACAAAATTTTCTCACCCCAAATCTGCAAACAACCCATCATAACAGCAAACCCAAAACCCTCAGATCTGCAATAAAACACCTACAAAACCCTATATCTTGCCATTGTCTTTCATTCTCTCATGCAACCTAGGGTTATCCAATCTAATAACCAAAGCTCTGATACCACTTGTAAGGAAACTATGCAGCCATGAAATGACAATTTCCACATAACCTAAACGAAAAACATGCAAGTAAATACCAACATCAACATGCAAGAGAATAGACAAATATACCATCAAAGATGAGGCAAGATATACTCTTGGGAAAACCTCAAGAGGAAAAACCACCCAAAGCATCCATAGACCCATGTATTTAGTTCAAAGAATGAAAACCCATTACAATACATCTACAGAGACTCCATGAACACTTCTGAAGCACAAGCTATCCATGCATTCCATGTGACCAAGCATGAATCCACACATCCCATGCCATGCTTGAAACCCTCACACATGCACAAGCTCAACCTTGACCAACTTTTGATCCAACCCTAAACAACTACCCTTGTGGTTGCTTTTATAGAAACAAGCTCCCACAAAACCACCAAGTGGTATTACATAAACCATGTGCCCAAAATACTACAACATGTGACCCCACATTTAATATTGGGTACTTTATTATTTTATTATTCCTCAAATATGAACAATTACATTTAACAATTATGTCCCAATGTTACATACAACAAAGTGGTCTCAACATTATAACTCAGATGCACTGCTCACCTAGAAAACCCCTAGTGCACCACACACACAAATAAATAAAACATAAACATTATGCAAGGTGTACAACACCTAATTTAACAGATGAAAGGGGCCCAAATACTATAATTCACCTTTAATGTTGAGAGAGACTTGTTCAAGCCAGGCTTATCTAGTCCAAAACTAAATTTTGTGTGAGAATAATCCACCTAATGGGTATCCGAATTTGCAAAAAAATGAATTTTGATTGAAACTAGGACTTATTAGCTAGAAGTGGTGAATCGGTCCAATTAGGGTTTTCTGAAGCTTCAAAGTTTGATCCTTCCCTTCTCTGTCTACTCTGTCCTTCTTGATTGATTTCTGAATCTAAAACGTGATTTGTAACCTATAGGTGTTCTCCAATATTCTCCAAGGCTTGATGACAACTTTAAAAAATTATCCAATCTTTCCTCAGGGAAATCTAAGTAAACCTAGACCTACAAATCACACACAAAACGAGAGGGAAAATGTTGTTGGGTTAGTGGATAGGGGTTTTCCTTCGTTAAACATCATTTTGGTAATCAAACCTTGAAATAAAATGAAATAGAAATGGAGAATGATGAATGAACAAACTATGATGTTGCAACTCACCAAACCCTAACAATGAAGTGTTGCAAACATGTATGAGATGGCTCCAATGGATGAAAATCTTGAATCTTGCTTGAATAGGATAGATCTTGAATTAAATGCTAGCTTAAATCATAAAAACCTACATCACAATTGTTAGATCCAAAACAAACGTGATGCATTAAGTCCTTGACATGATGCTTGAATGCTACTCTAAAATGCTTGATAATCTACCCTTGAATGCACTTGTAAACTGAAACTTGCTATAAGGATGAATACTTGAATGCTTGGGGTGATCTCTTCAATGCTTAGGATGTTAGGATCAAAGTGAGTGAAATAACCTTTTATTTATACTTATGCAATAATTCCCAAAATTACAACACTACAAGCCGACATCAGATCTAGGAGGATAAAATACTACCAAAATTTTGAATTAATTTTTATTTTGGGCCACATGGGACTCATTCTCCCAAGGTGATGAATGAGTCCCATCAGGCATAATGTATGGGACCAAACTTTAAAATGCTTAAAAATGTGTGAAACCAGGTTCTGGACCCAAAAATATAGGTGGGACTCATTCACCCAACATGGAGAATGAGTTTTGAATCACTAAATCTAGGGCCATTCAACCTAAAACACTTGAATTATGATTTGGTATTGATTTTTGTTGAGATTATCCTCAAAAAGATGCATTAAATGAGGCTTGCAGATGCAAAATAGGACCAAATATAGCATAAAGAAGCCTAATTATTGATGAAAACCCTAGAAAAGGGTGAAAGTGTGTTACAACACTTTACAACACTTTAGATAAGGTAGGATTAAGTTTAAAAAGAGATTTATTAGGTGTAGTTAATTAATAAAACCTTAGAAAAGTGTGAAAGTGTGTTACAACACTTCACAACACTTTAGCAAGGTACCATTTATGTTCATTAGTTCACAATGTACCAAGACCTAATGTGAATTTTTCAAGCACATTACCACACTAAATCAAGGTACCATTAGACCTAGTTCTTAAGGAGGGGCCAAACAAGCAAGCAAAGAGAAAAAGGTATACTTTTTCCATTACTACACTTTCAAGATTGGAAAATAAATAAAAAGTTGAAGATTCAAATAGAGATGATCTTGATGAAGTGGAAGATAACTTTTCAATAAGAATGAAAAAGGGCATTGGTAAGTACAAAGGTAAATTACCTTTCAAAATTTTCAGTCGTGGAAATATAGGTCACTATGCATCGAGATGTCCAAATAGAGTTTTGTGAACAATAAGAATGAGGAAAATAAAGAAAAGATGATCAAGAAAAGCTATTATGTTAGAGAAGATGCGATAATTTCTAATTATGAATCTAATTATGGATATGTGATGGTAATGATTTTTTTTTCTTGGCTATAAAAGATGAATTTAGTTTTGCTAACTATAAAATTTGTGTGGAGGAAAGTGTTTTGGAGAAAAAGGATAATACTGGAGGTACTTTGGTATCTAATTTTCATGTTAGATAGTATAAGAACTATTGGGTTATTGATAGTGGTTTCTCAAATCATATGAATAGAGACAAGAGTAAGTTTGTTAAACCTGAAAAATATGATGGAGGACTTGTGAAATTTAGAGATGATTTAGGTGCTAAGATTTATGGAATAGGTTCAATCAGTTTTGATGGCAAGAATACTACTAAAGATGTTTACTACGTTAAAGGTTTAAGGCATAAATTCTTGATTTTTGGACAAACATGTAGCAAAGGATACAATCTTATGTTTTAGGATGATGGTTGTGAAATCATAAAAGGGTTCAAAACAGTGATTGTTGTTGGAAAGAGGACACATGAAAACATCTATTAGGTTAAGGGTGTTGATGGCCATTATTTTATGACTCAGATTAATGATAGTTAGTTATGGAATAGAAGGATGTGTCACATCAATTTTCATGACCTGGTTAGAATCATTTTAGTTCTAGCAATGAGAGATATTTTGAGGAATACAAAGCCCATCAATGTTGCTTGTAGAGATTGTCAATTTGGAAAATAAACTAGAAGTATTTTCAAGGGAAAGGAACAATATTCTACGAGATTGTTGGAATTGGTACACACAGACCTTTGTGTTGCTACAAGAGAGAATTCTTCAAGGTGATAGTTATTTCATACTTTTGATTGATGATTACTCTAGAATGACATGGGTTACTTTTTTAAAGAAAAATATGAAGCCCTTGATAGATTTAAAACATTTAAAGTTATGGTTGAAAATGAGATGGATTTGAAGATCAAATGTTTGAGGTCTAATAGAGGTGGAGAATTCACCTCAAATGAATTTAACATTTTTTGTGAGAATCGTGACATAAAAAGGCACTTGTATGCCCATAGGACCCCTTAGCAAAATGGAGTGGTTGCTATTCTAATCATCTTTTGAACCCTATAAATCATAAACCCTTAACCCTAGGACCTAAATCCTTAACCAATATTATATTTTTTATTCTAAGTTTCTAAGAATATTGTGAAACCTATAAATCCTAAACCCTAAACCATAGGACCAAAAGCCTAGGAAATGAACCCTTAACCCTTAACCCATATAGATTTTCTATTCTAAGCATCTTGTGAACCCTAGGATATGAATTCTAAATCATTAGCCCTAGGACCTAAAGCCTAGGATATGGTCCCTAAAACCTTAACACATATATAGATTTGTTATTCTAAGCATCTCATGAATTTCCCTAAGATATGAATCTTAAACCCTTAACACTAAGACCTAAATCCTAGGAGATGAACCCTAAACCCTTAACCCATATAGATTTTTTATTCTAAGCATCTCATGAACCCTAGCATATGAAGATCCTAAACCTTTAACCCTAGGACCTAAATCCTAGGAAATGAACCCTAAACCCTTAACCCATATATATTTGTTATTCTAAGCATATCATGAACCCTAGAAACCCTAAACCCTAAACCATAGGACCTAAAGCCTGGGAGATGAACCCTAAACCCATAACCCATATAGATTTGTTACTCTGAGCATCTCATGAACCCTAGGATATGAAGATATTAGACCCTTAACCCTAGGACCTAAAGCCTAGGAGATGAACCTTAAACCTTTAACCCATATAGATTTGTTATTCTAAGCATATCATGAACCCTAGTAACCCTAAACCCTAAACCATAGGACCTAAGGCCCAGGAGATGTACCCTAAACCCTTAACCCATATAGATTTGTTATTCTAAGCATCTCATGAACCCTAGGATATGAAGATCCTAAACCCTTAACCCTATGACCTAAAGCCTAGGAGATGAACCCTAAACCCTTAACCCATATAGATTTGTTATTCTAAGCATCTCATGAACCCTAGAAACCCTCAACCCTAAAACATAGGACCTAAGGCCTAGGATATGAACCCTAAACCCTTAACCCATATAGATTTATTATTGTAATAATCTCATGAACCCTAGGATATGAATATCCTAAAGCCTTAACCCTAGGACCTAAATCCTAGGAGATAAACCCTAAACCCTTAATGCATATAGATTTGTTATTATAAGCATCTCATGAACCCCAGAAACCCTAAACCCTAAACTGTAGGACCTAAGGCCTAGGAGATAAATCCTAAACCCATAACCCATATATATTTGTTATTCTAAGCATCTCATGAACCATAGGATATGATGATACTAAACACTTAACCCTAGTACCTAAGGTCTATGAGATGAGCCCTAAACCCTTAACCCATATATATTTTTTATTCTAAGCATTTCATGAACCCTAGAAATCCTAAACCTTTAACCCTAGGACCTAAACCATAAACCCATATTAGATTTTTAATTCTAAGGTTATAAGCAACTTGTGAACCCTATAAACCATAAACCATAGGACCTAAAGCCTAGGAGATGAACCCTATATCCTTAACCCATACAAATTTGTTATTATAAGCATCTCATGAGCCCTAGAAACCCTAAACTATAAACCATATAACCTAAGGCCTTGGAGATGATCCCTAAACCCTTAACCCATATAGATTTATTATTCTAAACATCTCATGAACCCTAGAAACCCTAAACCATAGGACCCAAAGCCTAGGAGATGAACCCTAAAATCTTAACCCATATAGATTTGTTATTCTAAGCATCTCATGAACCCTAGGATATGAAGATCCTAAATCCTTAACCCTAGGACCTAAGTCCTAGGAGAAGAACCCTAAAGTTAAGAGAGTGACTTAAGGGGATGCAAGAAGATGGATTAAGGATAGATAAGAGGATATGGCTTAAGTGGTCATAAGAGGATGGCTTAAGGGGAATTAATAGAGAGACTTAAGGGGATGCAATAAGATGGATTAAGGGTAGATATATGAGGATATGTATTAAGGGGTACTAAAAGGAAGACTTAAGGGGAGTTAAGAGAGTGATTTAAGGGGATACAAGATGATAGATTAAAGGTGGATAAGAGGATATGGCTTAAGGGGAGTTGAGAGAGTGACTTAAGGGGATGCAAGGTGATGGATTGAGGGTACATAATAGGATATGGCTTAAGGGATCCTAAGAGGATGGCTTAAGGTGTGTTGAGAGAGTGACTTAAGGGAATGCAAGAGGATGGATGAAGGGTAGATATCTAAGAATATGGATTAAGGGGTCCTAAGAGGATGGCTTAAGGGGAATTAATAGAGAGACTTAAGGGGATGAAATAGGATGGACTAAGGGTAGATATATGAGGATATTTATTAAGGTTTACTAATAGGAATACTTAAGGGGAGTTAAGAGAGTGACTTAAGAGGATTCAAGATGATGGATTAAGGGTAGATAAGATTATATGGCTTAATGGGTCCTGAAAGGATGGCTTAAGGGGAATTAAGAGAGTGACTTAAGGGGATGCAAGAGGATGTATTAAGGGTAGATAAGAGGATGGCTTAAGGGGTCCTAATAGAATGGATTAAGGGGATGTGAAATCAATTATAATTTTTTATAAAATGAAAATGAATTATTTAGTTTTATACTTATACTATCAATTAAATGTATCTAGAACTATATATAGCTACCTGTCTCTAGATTCAAATTCCATTGTAATATATATGCATGTCCTCTCTTTTTTGTAAGGCATCTAGTTTTGGGAGACCTGAAACAAAAAATGATATAAGACTTTAATTAGGAAATGACTAAAGACAAATATATATAGACATGTATATGTGATAAATTTTTAACTATATATTGACTATCAATTAAATATATATACAACTATATACTTACCTATATTTATTTACTTCGTTGTACCATCTACATCCTCTCTTTTTTGTATTTCATTTATGATTGTATGATGATAATCCATTGAAAGTTTCCATGACACTTTTTCCAAAATCAAATGTGAATAATGTATAATATTCTTGTGTCTTTCATAATCTTAAAATAGAGGAAAAAAATTCTTTCTTATCAGATATTTTCAAAGCCAAGTGCCAACAACAACCACAAAACTACTTGGATACTCAAAGTTGTCATCATCCACTCTAGGATGTACCAACTTATGATTTCTCTCAACACATCTAGCCAACTAATACTCTATATCCTCTTCATTCCCCTCAGGTGCTACAACAGTATACACATATCCTAATAAAAAAAATCAATAAAGAGTGACATATATTTAATTCACATATAAACATGCATACATATAAAATTCAATTCAATTTAATGTACCTTCTTGTACAAGATCTGAAACATGATCATAATCATCTAATGTGAACACTTGATTATCTTCAATTGTTGTTCCATGTTGAACATGTGTCGATGTAGGTGTTAAGGCTCTTTTTTTTTCTATTCTTCAACCCATTCCATATTTTCACATGCCTCCCAATCAACTGCAATACAAAATTGACAAAAACATGCAATCTCCCTTGTCCATATTGTCCATGTGTTTTCATTTGAAATCTTAAAGGAATGCCATTTTGTAGATCCATTAATTGTTTCACAATCTTGTTGAGTAAGAATATCATTTTCTTCAACTAACCAAAAGAAGTGTCAAATTATTGAGCTCTCACTTGTTCTTGTAGATAATTTTGTATTGCACCAATCTACAATTGTACGTACGTCTTTGAATTTTGTAGCATCCTCAAATTTTAGTTTCTCTCTAGCAAGAGATCTTTTCACACATGCACCTGCTCCATCGTGTTCTCCTTTACCATGTCCAGCTTCAAAAAAACTCCACATGTTCTGGATATTATTTTCCTTATGAACTCTACATAACCAATAAAACATTCTAGCATTCTTGAATTGACCCATGCAATTATCTGACTATATGAGATGTTCTATCATTTGAATTCCTCTCTCTTTTAAATTTTTATTATATCAAAACAATATTTAACAAACTAAGATGAATGTAATCAATTATCACTTACATAAAAATGGTACTCTCTCAAAAAAATTATATTATCTTCTTTACTATCATCTGCATGTCTATATATACAATATGAACAAATATAGCTACTTGCAATGAATTATAATGTTGTGATTGAATTTCTTCTTGTGGAGTAAGAGTATAATTTTCAGCAAAATCAACAACTGACAATATAGTTCCAATTGGGAATGTGTTTTTACATAAACAAAATTGAATATCAAACCAATGAGCATATTGAAAGTGTTTAACATATTTAGGTACAATCTTATCTTTAAATTCTTTAATAAATGCATACACACTAAATTTTTCCACAATTAGCTCACAACGTTTTCCAAATATTCCATCTTTTAAAGAATACTCAATATTTTTAAATTTTTAACATCCATTAATTAGTCCAAATTCATCTAAACTACTTTCATGCATACATTCTCCTAACAATGAAAAGTTACCACATCTATTGCATTGTCTAGAAATACATGCTTTTAAATAAAATAAGTTTTCATTTGAGGGTTCACAAAACAAACCTACTATAAAATATTTGATTATTTTAGGTGGCATATTAATACCACAAATTCCCTACATAATTTGGTCAGCATGCAAATTACAATGTATATATTGAAAAATATCATAATAAAAATGAAATTGTACATGAGTCTTACAACAACAAGAGATTCATTTTTTATAAATTCTAACATACCAAGGTCTACATTTTTTGAATGATCTTTGACTTATGCTAATATTAAATGGTAAGATTGAATCATCTTAAAAAAAATCATATAATTCAATTTGAGTCATATCTAAGAGATGCTTTGGATGAGGTTCATGAATTTTGGAATCCACCCTTAATTTTAAAACATCTCTAATGTTAGGTGATACTCTTGTATTGTCATACCAATATTTTTTGATTAAATATTTTATTTCATTATTTAATTTCATGTCTAACCTTGGGAGTCTACCACTAAAACTCCAACATTGATTAATTGGATATTTTTCAATACTTTCTCTTCTTTTGGCAACTCTTATCAAAGTTTTAGTATTTACTTTTATACATTTACTAATCTTACTTAACAGTCTTTTTATTTGAAGTTGTTTTATTAACTAGAGTAGTTGCTATTGCATGATGAGCTGCATTCTTATCTTTAGAATGAATTTTATTACCTATAAAATCAATATCATTAGCAACACTAGATATGACTTGTTCTATTGAATCATCTTTCTTTTTTGGTTTTACAAAAAATCCTAATTTTTTCATCACTTTTCTCATTTTTGACATTCTCATCAATTGAATCATGAGTTGACATTGAAATTCTAATTCCTTTCTATAAAAAAAAAATTCTATATATTCTATTTTCATAAGTTCTCATTTGTCTCCAAGAAAATTTACCAAGAAGGCTATCTAGCACATCTTTTTCAATTGTAAAAAAAAAACATTTTCATGTTCATTCATACAAGGGGTTTCATTTTCATTCACGCAATGGGTTTCATTTTCATTTTCAAACATAAAAGGGATTTCATTCTCATTTTCATCAATATGAGGGATCTCATTCTCATTTGCATTCATATAAGATATTTAATCATTGTTTTTTTTTGCATTGTTTCAAAACTAGAATTATTGATACCATCAATGGTTTATCCAACTTCATCTAAATAACTAAGATCAATGTTATCAAGACTTTGGTTTTAAGACATACCTAGATAAATTGTTTGAATAGGTGAATTTTCCATATCATTGGGAGGTGGATTTGAAGACATGCCTGGAGTTGTTTGCATAGGTGCTATTTCCATATCATTCAAAGTTGAAGTTGAAGGCATATTTGGGTTTTAAGACATACCTAAAGTTGTTTGCATAGGTGCTTTTTCACTATGCTTTGAGATGTACAAATAGAAATAGGTGAACACTAAGAATAAGGAAAACAAATGAAAGATTATCAAGAAAAGCTATTATTCTAGAGAAGATGCTAGTGTTTCTAATGATGAATTTGATTATGGAGATGCTGATGATAATGAATGTTTGTTCTTGGCTTTAAAAGATGAATTTAGTTCTGCTAACTTTGAATGTTGTGTGAAGGAAAGTGTTTTGGAGAAAAATGATAAGATTGGAGGTATTTTGCATCTACTTTTCATGTTAGAGAGGATAAGAACTATTGGGTTATTGATAGTGGTTGCTCAAATCATATGACCAGAGACAAGAGTAAGTTTGTTAAACTTGAAAAATATGATGGAGGACTTGTTAAATTTGGAGATGATTTAGGTGCACTAAGATTAATGGAATAGGTTCAATCAGTTTTGATGGCAAGCATAATACTGAAGATTTTTACTATGTTAAAGGTTTAAGGAATAACTTCTTTAGTGTTGGAAAAACTTGTAGCAAAGGATACAATCTTATGTTTTAGAATGATGGATGTGAAATTAGAAAAGGGTTTGAAATTGTGATTGATGCTGGAAAGAGGACATATGGAAATATGTATCAGCTCAAGGGTGTTGATGGTCATTATTTTATGACTCATATTAATGATAGTTGGTTATGGAACATGAGGATTTGTCACATCAATTTCCATAACCTAGTTAGAATCAATTCAGTTCAAGTAGTGAGAAATCTTCTAAGGATTACAAAGCCTATCAATGTTGTTTGTAGAGATTATCAATTTGGAAAACAAACTACAAGTAGTTTCAAGGGAAAGGAAAAATCTTCTACTGGATAGTTGAAATTGATACACACAGACCTTTGTGTTCCTACAGGAGTGAGGATTCTTCAAGGTGACAGGTATCTCATGCTTTTGATTGATGATTACTCTAGAATGACATGGGTCACTTTTCTTAAAGAAAAATATGAAGCCCTAGATAGATTTAAAGCATTTAAAGTTATGGTTGAAAATGAGATGGATTTGAAGATCAAATGTTTTAGATTTGATTGAGGTGGAGAATTCACCTCCAAATGAATTTAACATATTTTGTGAGAATCGTGACATAAAAAGGAACTTGTCTTCCCATAGGACTTGTTAGCAAAATGGAGTGGTTGAAAGGAAAAATAGGATTGTTCAAGAAGCTGCAAGGACTATGATGAAAGAATATAACCTATTAGAAATCTATTTGATAGAATAAATTCATATTGTTTTACATACTTAATAGAATTAAAGTGTGAGCTAACATCACAAAGACTCCCTATGAGTTGTGCTATGAAAGCATCCCTACTATCAAGTACTTTAGAGTGTTTGGAAGCAAATGTTATATCAAAAGAGATGATGAAAACTTAGGAAGGTTTGATGCAAGGTATGATGAAGGTATATTAAGTGGATATTCTACTAAAATCAAATCTTACATATGTTACGATAAAATATTGAGAAATATTGTTGAAAGTGCAAGTGTCAAGGTTGATTAAAACTTGAGGAATTTAGTGGTAATAGATGGTTATGAGTCAGGATGAACTTGCTTGTAGAGAAGAAGAAGAAAAAGCTAAGGAAAAATAAATTCCAAATGAAGAGGAAGAAGCTCCAAAAAGGACCCCTAAGACCCCTAAGTATGTGCAGAGAAATCATTATGAAGAACATATCATTGGAGACAAAAGCAAAGGTGTGTTGAAAAAAAGAAGAGATAGTGAAGTAGAGGTAAATCTATGTTTAATTTCTAAATTTTCAAACCAAAAATAGTGAGTGAGGCAAAAAAAGATGAACATTGGATGAAGGAAATGGAAGAAGCACTTTTGCAGATTGAGAAGAATCAAACTTGGGAACTTGTCCTTAGACTTGAAAAACAAAAACATTATTGGTACTAAGTGGGTATTTAGAAACAAGCTAAATGAGAATGGAGAAGTGGTGGGAAACGAGAAAAGGCTTGTGGGTAAAGGCTATGCACAAGTTGAAAGAATAGATTTCGAGGAGACATTTGCTCTGATGGCTAGGATGGAAGCAATCAAGATGTTTTCTACTTTTGCAACACATAAGGACTTTAAAGTTTATCAAATGGATGTGAAGTCTACTTTTTTGAATGGAGAGTTGGAAGAAGAAGTTTATATGGAACAATCAAAAGGATTTCATTTGTTAGATAAACCTAATATGGTCTACAAATTGAAGAAGGAATTGTATGGGTTGAAGCAAGCTCCAAGAGTTTGGTATGCAAGGTTGGACAAATATTTGATATAAAAAGGATTCAATAAGGGTACCACAAATAGTAATATTTACTTCAAAGTTGAAAAGGATCAAATGTTGATAGGGGTTGTGTATGTCAATGACATAATTTTTGGAGGAAATGAAACTATGTGTAGGAATTTTGTAGAATAGATGCAAAAAATGTTTGAGATGTCTATGTTTGGGGAGATGAATTTATTTTGTGGGCTACAAATCAGTCAAAACAAATAAAGGAAAATTAATTTCATAGTCAAAGTATGTTAAAGAGAATTTTGAAGAAGTTTGGAATGGAAGACTCCAAATTGATATGTGCTCTTATGGTTACTAGTTGCAAACTGAATAAGGATGATGAATCCCCCAAGGCTGAATAGAGCAAGTATGGAAATATGATTGGTGGACTGCTATACCTAACTAGTACAAGATCAAATATCATGCATGAAGTTTGTATTATGGCTAGATGTCAAGAAGATATTAGAGAGTCACATGTTGTAGCAGTAAAGAGGATATTCAAATATTTTAAGGTCACTCTGTATTATGGCTTATGGTATCCTATGGATATTGATTTCACATTGAGTGCTTACATGTATGCAGATTGGGCTAGATGTGTGGATGACAGGAAAAGAACAAGTGGCGATGCATTCTTTCTTAGATGTAGATTGATATCATGGCTAAGTGAGAATCAAGATTATGTTTCTTTATCTACTGCAAAAGATGAGTATATTCTAGTAGCATATTTCTACACACAAGTGTTGTGGATGAGAGAAACTTTGAAGGATATCCGAGTGGTATATGATGAGCCTATTTCTATCTTTTGTGATTGTAGTGTCTAAGAAAGTAACCTTTTTTCATGCTTAGTTTGGGAATGAATAACTAATGATAAAGGGTGTTTAAAGTGTTTTCTGACACTTTCACACTAATCTAGGGCATTATTAATTAATTTCTTGGTTAATTTGAGCTTAATTGGCCCCTCAAATTCAAATCCAAGCCTTAATTATTGAATTTTATGAAGGATAAATCCTAACACTCATTAATAATGTTTCACAACACTTAATTTGACAAGATTTGAGTCCTAGGCTAGTGACCTGGGACCCAATCACCACCTGGTGAATGGGTCCTCACTAGGTCCTAGAACCCCCTTTTTGCATAACATTCTACCTCCCCAAAATGTGTCCTAGGCTAGTGACCTAGGACCCATTTTCCACTTGGCGAATCGGTCCTCCCTAGGTCTTAGGACCCCCTTTTTACATGTTGTTCCATGTCCCTAAAATATGTCCTAGTTGAATTTTCTAGGATGCAAATGGGTACTCCTTAACTTAGGACACCGCTTTTTGAACTTGTTTGTGGCAGGATTTTAATGATTTGAAATCCTAGATCTGATATTGGCTTGTGTCATTTGAATTTCAAGATTAAATCTTAAGTTAAGCATAAATATATGGTTAATCCACAAGTTTCACCTAGAATTTTCAAGTGAGCAATTAGATCTTCATAAGAAATCAAGAGTACATTCACAAGAGCATTATAGAGCATTCAAGGGAATATTATCAAGGTTTTATTGCAACAATCAAAGGTCATACCATCATGTCAAAGGAATAGTTCATCATGCATGTTGTTGAGCTTATGCGTTGATGTAGCATTGAAGATCCATTTACAAGAATTGTTTCACATCCAAATCCAAGATCAAGATCTACATTCTTCATAGCCACTTCATGTTAGATTGTTGATTTGCATTACAAGACTTCATCCAAGGTATCATTGTTTCATTATAAGGTTTGATTACCTAAACGAAGTTTGACCAAGGAAATCCCCTATTCCCTAACAAAAAAAAATCTTCTCTCTTGATGTGTGATTGTAGGTTTTAGATTGAAGATCAAGTGGAGATTAAAATTTGCAAAGTTGTAAGGATTGTAAAGTTGCAAAAGTTATCATTCATATTGCAAGATCACAAAAATGAAGCTAGATGATTTATTTCTGACTTTCGAGAGCTGGTCATATGGGAGTTGGGTGTACAAACATTGAAGAACAGGACCTAGAAATCACTTTTCCAAAACCCTAGCAAGGACCCATTCACCTCTAGGCGAATGAGTCCTTAGTGATCCTCAAAACAACAATTTTTTAGTAAAGTACACATCATTTCAGCATCTTAAAACCTTCCTATTTTCTATTATAATAGTTAGATTAAATTTCTTATTGTTATTTATGCATTTTACCCCTCATAATTGAATGAAACCTTAGCAAAATTAGGTTCATCATCTTGATAGCTTCATTTTGGTGAACCTCTTTTTCTATGGTTTAGTGATAATACAAGTGCAATCAGTATTTAAAAGAACCATGTGATGCATCAAGAGCAAAGCATATTTCAATTAGGTATCACTTTTTGAGAGAGAAGGTTATGGAGAATGAATTGAAGTTTGAATATGTACCTACAAAGGATTATATTGCTAACATATTCACTAAGTCTCTTCCTAAGGATACTTTTAAGTATCTTCAGGAGAAGTTGAGGGTTATTTCCCCTCCTTTGAACTAGATGCATATGGAGATGCATCAGTCCAATGGATATAGGGATTCATTCCTTGTCTAGGCCGGTGTTGGTGACTACCTCTCAGGGGGAGTAGGTAGTGACATTGTTGTAGTCTTGAACATATCTTGTCTTTATGTGCAAAGGTTGTTGATTTATTTGGTGTTTACTCCTAAGGGAGAGTATTCAAAATAGTTGCAAGTATCTTGGTCCTATTTCAAAGGGGGAGAACAATGAAAAATATCTTATCCTTGGCCATTGATGTCAAATGGGGAGAGAGAGAAGTCATGTGAAAAAGTATAGTTGTACAGAAGGAGAGAGAAAAGTCATGTGAAAAGGAAAAGTTGAAAGGGGGAGAGATAGAGTGCAAGAATGTTGTACATGTTTTCTTTGATGGTTTTTCACATCTTGTGCTGACATCAATGACAAAGGGGGATATTGATGCAAACTTATGAAGGTGTTGTCATTAATGTCAACAATCTTGTCATTGTTGATAGTTGTGTAGTGGTTGAGAGAGATTGTTGCTTTTATTAGTTGCATTACGTTGTCATCAATAAATTTGTTGATGTTAACCTCTTGTGTTTCTTTCATAATATTTTGTTTCTGGTTTAGATGAAGAGGATATTGAGAAAATTGATAAAATGAGGAAATAGGGTGTTGTAGAGGTGTTCTGGTTTTGCTTCACATTTCTTCTAGGTTGAAGACTTGCTTGTGTGTTTTGGATATGTTAGATAGAGGCATATCTAGAGATTCTATATCCAGAATTTTTGCTTTTGTATCATTGTTTAGAAGAGGTTATATTCACCAGTATGTGAATTGGTTTTGTAGTGTTACTTATAGAGGTTTCTAGGAGAAATGTATCTACTTTGCATTTCTTCATAGTTTCTCTTTAGGGCTTGTGATTCTAAAGGTATTTTTATGGTTTTGATCTCTTACATGTGTCAAGAGGATTCATGGTTTGGTACTCTAGAAGTTGGATTTTATAGTTGCAGTGTTTAGAAGTGTAGTATAAGTATACAAGTTGTGTGCATTTTGAAAGTGTCAATTGTTGCAAAGGAGTTTGATGGATTTCAGGGTGATAGAGAAATATTCTAGATAGTGATGAAGCATGGTGTATGGTTCACAAATCATCCTTGGATTTGAGGAAGCAAGTAATTCAGATTTTAATGGTGTTTGCATGGGTAATAGCTGACCTAGTATTTACACTACATTTGAAGATGTTCAAGTATTAATAAAGGTGTAGTGTGGTGTGTAAGAGTTGACTTGGTTCCTAATTAAGTTTTCTATTGGTCTAATTTAATTCCTATCCACCATGGGAATGCTTGGTTATTACTTATTTTGAATTTATAAAGTGTAAAGTGCGTGCAACCGACTTGAAGATAATTTTCAAGTTGCGGATGGTATAAATGCAAGGTGAATTGATGCAGGATGAGATGTGGAATATAATTGTGTGTTGTGATAAGAAATTAACTATAGAAGTGTGAAATGCAGTGTGAGCTATAATACAATATTGTTGAATGTAGTGAGTAGAGGTATCTTGATCTCTTGAATACTACAAGTGTTGTTCAAGTTGTTGTGGTGAAATATTTGTTGCATTGAGATTGTGTTCTCTATGTAACATTCTATCTTCTAAATCTAGTTTCTATTCTGGTAGCAAGCCTAGGCTGTGAGCCTTTCTAGACAATGTGGCATATTCTATTGGTGATCCTCTTTGTTGGAAATATATGCTTCAATCCCACAGGCTGAAACCTCTAAGAGAGGAAAGTTGATGTGACATGCTTTAGGTCTGGCCGACTAGCAACTTTGGATCTTGTGGTTTGTACGGGTCACCGAGACAATGTTTAAGTCATGCAGAAGGAGCTTATCATTGTGACTTGTGACTATCATTGTAACCCTATGCTGAGTGGAGATCTCTGGCCAACAGGCCATTCATATCATATATCGGGAAAACCCTTGGCTGAAAGGATTACTTCAGTGTGAAGTCCTAGCGATAGCTGAAGTCTTGCCGAGAACATTTTCTGTTGAATTCTTCGGGGAGAGTCTTGGGTGTTTGGTAATAATTTTTACCGATAGGAATGTCTCACCAATAGTATTCACTCGGGGTAACACAAAGGTCTCAGGAAGAAGTCTCAATGGCTGATGAAGGTCTCGCCAATGGGGATACACTTGGAGTCTTCGCAGTGACACAAAGACTTTGGTATGAAGTCTTAGCGATGGAAAGAAGTCTTGCCGACTGTTGTTTGGTGCTTGGTATGACTTAATTCTTTGGAGTAACTTTGAAACTCGGTATTATCTCCTAGAAAAACTGATAAGTCTTGCCGACTGTTGAACATCTTGGTATAACATAAAGGCTCAGTATGAGGTCTTGGCGACATGGCAAAGTCTAAGCGATAGCTCTCTGGACTCAATGTAACATCTTGGTGATAAGGATGACTATTGGCGGCATCGATGGTTAAGTCTTGTGGCATCAGGGAGACATGGTTAGTGTCTCACTGACATGCCAACACAGGTTGATTGCTTACACCGAGAGAAGACCATCCTACGTGGTGAGTCAATGGCCAATCAGAGGAGCCAAATGGGAACCACTAGCAATTGGACTATTGCGGCCGTTACTGAGAGGAAGCTCGATAGACAAGGGCGTCATGGATTTACTCAATAGTTGTAGATGATGCTCGATTGGATTATTCGATGGATCGATGGATTGTTGTGTGATTGTATGATCAGTGGATGAATTCTATTCTATGAATACTGTAACATGAATGTTCTGTAACAAGGTTGTTCATGGTGAATGCTGCTGTAAACTAACATCAGAAAGATAAGTCAGAACTCTGTTTGTAATCTTTATTACTATAATACAAAGTGACTTCTCTTGGTGTGGTGGGTTTTTTTCCCATAAGGGTTTTCCCACATATATCTGATGTTCATATGTGTATGTCTAATTCTTTGTTTCTGTTATCTCTTTCATGTGCATCTTAATTAGACTGTAATTGTAAAAAATTAAAAGTGTCTGTGCATTCTTCCTTGAGGTTTTGACGTTAGGAGAGTTGCTTCCGCATCTAGCTTTCCTTACACTCTTTGTACTAATTTTGCAATTACTTATATTGTGAGCTAATCTTCACTGTGGTTTTTCTCTTCTTCGGTTTTCGACGTAAATATGATGTTCTCTTGTATATGGGGTTAGTTGTTTCATTTTCTATTATCTACTTTTCATGTTTAAACATTATAACAGATTAAGGGTTTAATGATTGCATGTCGATCTAATTATTCCTGAGGGTTTTTGATATTTTAATTTGATACAACTAATTCACCCCCTTCTCTTAGTTTTCTTTCTCATTCAAAATTATGTAGCTTTATTTGGAAGCATATCATTGGTATAAGGCTTTCCAAATAAGCTCTTATGATATCTTATTACATGAAATTTATCATTTTATACTTTAAATTAATTGCACACAACATAATGTTTTGCAATTTCTTTAAGTGGGTCCATACATTGGCATTATATTTCTTCACTTTGTCCATAGGGGCTAGACTTAGTGGTGTGTTAACATTGGCATTGAAATTGAAATTTTCTCTACCACACTTTTTTCACAGTAGTTGAACTTAGTGTAGCATTAGCACTGATCATCTTGTGGAACCTTATTAAGATTATCAAGGAGTATAACTCTTGGTATGGGTTTTATGGGCACACCTTGTAGACCTAGTGTGTAGTTCTCACTATTCCACCTTGTTATGGGTACACCTAGTAGACCTAGTATGCTTCTCATCATGCCTTGGAGTCTCACCTAGTGAAAAGTGGTCCTCAGTGGTTCGTGTGCCTTCAAGTTTATGATTCACCTAGTAAATACCAAAATTTTCTATTGTGCGAGTCATGAAATCTTTTTTGTATGGGTCCTAGCACAATACAACTTGTTAGTCCATACCCTCCTTTTTCATTTCATGTCTGTGTATGTTGTTTTGATGCATATCATATATGTGTATTCCTTTGTGCTTATGTTGGCTTGCCATGGGATCTTGGATCATGGGGGCTTGATCATCCCCCTTGATCCTTAGTCATCCTATCTCTTCAACGTTTTGTACATTTGAACCCCTCTTGGCACATATTTCTCTACTTTAACTTGTGAGTCTGAGTATAAGTTCATGCTTTCACTAAAGTGGGGGCTAAATGTAGTGTCAAAAATTGTCACCCTTAAAACTTTTACATTATGTTTTGTCCCCCTAATTTATTGGACTTAATTAAGATCCTAATTTTCCAAATTATGCATTCCAAGGCCTAATTTTTACCATTTTCCAAAGTATTACAAGCATTGAATAAATAAATCCAATTGTTGTTTTTCTTCCAACTAAGTATGTCCTATAAATTTGGGCCAAGACCCATTTTCCCATGGGTGAATGGGCCCCCCTTCTTAGCTAGGACCCAAATTAAGGGCATAGATTGAGATAAACAAAAGGGCATGTCTCTTGATAAATAAATAGAATGAATAGTTATGTCCTTTTCCCATCATGGGATATTAAAGAAGATTCATCTCAAATAAGAGGGGCATCAAACCATTGAATAAGAAGGAATGAATCTTCACTCAGATGGCGGTCATGATAGAAATAGGGAATAAGGAGGGAGAAGCTTTTTTTTTTTAAGTCTTAGGGAAGAACCGAAGGATATGTTTTAAGAGTATCAAATCAGATTTGGGGAGAAAGGATTTAAAGGTAGATATATGAATGAGAAATAAAGGACAAATATGAGAGTATAGAATGCAAATACATTAATATGGTATTGTCTATAGGTGAATTCTTAGTCTAAAAATTCAAAACAAATAGAATGCAAACAAGGAACGCCAAAACAACACCTCAATGATTAGCCTAGTTAAACTTAAACAAAACAAAAGATAAAAAGTAGTGTGTTACTTTGTTCAAGTTGATGAGTTGGTTGGCCCTGTTGATTTTGTTTGAATGTGTGCTCGTTTGGATGGAAAATAGCATGCAACCTAGCTCTAAATGATCATGGGATGATTGGGAATGCAATGATGCAAATGTGTATTGCGATGCATGGACAAGGTGGATGAAAATGAAGCTGTAACAATGGAGGTTCTTGGATTGGATGAATGCTTGAGAGTTAGAGTGTCAATGTGTGTTGTGTTGGATGATGCAAAATGAGGGAAAAATCCTCTAATTTTAGGAGAAATAACTTTAGAAAATGGAGGGTCAAGATGAGGCCACCATTGAAAATATCAAGGGCCAAGGTGAGTTGAGGACTCACAAGCCCTTACATCTTGCCATGTGGCAGATGAGGTGTCAAAAGATAGGTGAGGTGGAGGTACCTTATGGTACCTAGCGATTGGGACAAGATCTCCTCATAAAGGAGGTCCTTGTCTCTATGTGGGTGCTGGGATGTATCAAGAATTTAAAATTCCTCAAATATCCACATGGGGAAGAGGGGAGGAATTAAAAATTCCTTAAAAGACCTAGGGAGAATAAATGTGAATTTTAAATTCACATGGAGAATGGGTTGCCTTCTCCAAAAAGAGAAAGCAATTAATGAAGGTTGACTTGGGGGTATTCCATAAATGGCATCAGGATTAGGTTGAACTAATTAGGTAATTAAGGCTATGCAAACAAGTGATTAAGTAGGCTAATGAAGAATTAAGGGAAAGTGGAGAATTATGGAGGATGTGACACTAATCATGATTAGGGGTGTGCACATCCTAATCATAGATTAATTAAATTAATCCAGATTAAAGAGGATGTTGGAAAGAGACACTACACAAGTCATCCGGTGTTGTCATTGATGGAAACCCTAGTAAGTAATCCTATCCACACTTCAATATTTGCTTATACCAGAAGTTAGATTGAAGATATGTGTTAACTTTCAAAGCTAAAACAAGGCATCCGACAAAGTTGTGTACATTGATTCATATGAAAATTTCCTATTATCATATTGTGTTGTTGTTCTTAGGGAAGGTCTTTTGATGTATGAACTATCTTATCTCTGAATCATAGGGCCTCTTATTGATTGGTGTGCAAGTTATAAGATCCTATTTATTGATTTTCATTCTAACAATGTAGAAAGGCCGACTAGATGAGCATAGTGTGTTGTGGATATTTGAGGCATAATTGTTTAAGGTATTTCATGTTTGAGACATGTTGTTTTGGGTCCTTACTATGTTTTGGACAACATTGTTTGATTCACATTGATAATTATTTAGGGATTAGGCCGACAGTTTGTACATACTTTATATTTTGTTAAAGTCGACATGTAGTTGATGTAATCTCTAGTTACGAATATATTATAATCAATTATTCATATAATTTTGAGATGTGATGTGATATGATGCAAAATTTAGAAGGATTATAGATCAATTGTGTGTAGTTTCATTTGAGCAGAACAAAGATTCGTGATTCAAATTAAAGTAGACAAAGCTTCAAGAGCAGAATCAGACAGAATGTGAAGAATGCGATCAATGTGCTTAACATGAACTATAATTAGGCATTAGCAGATTCTATCACATAGTTCATCCACTCCATTTGTCTATCTATGACTGTACGAAAGTGAGTCTTCTTTTAGGCAGTAATCCTTTTGTATTTGAGCAGTGAGCTCTAGGCAATGTGCCTGAATGCATGTGCATTCCCCATTTGTAAACACTTATTTTGAGTATACTCATATTGTGGATTAACCTCCACCATGCTTTTTCCCCTAACAAGGTTTCCATGTAAAAATACTTATGTTATGGTGTTGTGGTTGATTTCTTTTTTTTATTGCATCTTTCATTTGGTTCAATGCTATAAGTGGTTTCAGGACATGAAGTTAAATTTTGCAAAACATTGATTCACCCCCCCTCTCAGTGTTCCTTGACTCCAACAATTGGTATCAAAGCCTAGTTCCTCGGAAGAAGTTTAATAGCTTGGGGAAAATATGAGAAGGTGATTCAATGGATTCTAACTGTCTTCAACAATAAATTTTGGTAGCACTAGATGATCTTGATCAGTCCAAATCTGAAGTTCAGGAATTGCAAGCAAGCCTCATGAACGCTGAGAAATTCATTCAATCATTGAAAGATCAAATCAGTAAGTCTAGGGAAAAGAGAAAGGAACTTTTTTATCAGCTCAAGCAAAAATAGAGTAAAAGCATGGAAGATGAACACCTAAGTCAAGCCTTGAAGGAAAGGATAGAAGAATGTGAAAATATGACCAGAGATAATGATGTCCTAAAGAATGAGATGGAATCTATTGTGATGAGGATGACCAAGGAGATTGAAGAGAAAAAGAAGAATGAAGAGAATCTTGCTCAATCCTTGAAAGAAAAATCTAATGAATGTAGAAAAATTAATGATGGATTCAATCAGATGGAGCTTGAATTGCAAGAATCCAAAAACAATGAAGAAGAGCTTAAAAGATAGATTGTTATTCTCAGGGATAAACTTGCTACTGCAAACAAATATAAGGAGAATTTAAAGATTATCTTAGCTAAGCTTGATAAACTGATTCAAAGTCAGAAGCTTGGAGGCGACAAGAAAGTTCTTGGATATGAGAAAGAATAAAGCTCCGGATCTAGTCAAATGAAATTTAGGAAAGGAAATCAGACAAACAAAGCTAGAAGGTATCTGGTAAGACAACCCAATGCTCAAAAGTTCAATGGATAATGTTTTGTTTGCAATAAATTTGGTCATATGGCTACTCAATATAGAAGTAGAATGAATCCAAGTGGTCCATCATTCTCTGTTCAGTGTTTCAATTGCAATAATTATGGTCATAAGTCAATTGAATGTAGAAATATGAAAAACAACTTTTTCAATAGAAATGTCAGATGTTATGCTTGCAATAGATTTGGCCATATTGCTAACCAATAAAGATCAAGAGAAAATAAATGGAATAACTAGTCTAGACAAAGAAATGTTATGTGCTATAATTGTAACAAATCTAGTTACATTGCAAGATTCTATAAAAGCAGGAAGGGTCCCTTAAACAAATGGAAAAATATGCAAAAGGATGATAAGGGAAAAGGAAAAGTTACTGTGAATAAGATCAGGAATCAGATGAAGAAGACATGGGTGAAGAAGAGTGTTTCTAATGCAAGAAATAAATCCACACCAGAATCTGGTGCTGGAAATTCCTCTGGGAATTAGTTTAAGGCCTCTGGCCTAGGGGGAGCTCTCAAGAAAATCTTTTACCCCCCTGTCCATAGTTGGTACCAAAATGTGGCAAATTGCAATGATTGCATTAGTGATCTACAGATGTTTTGGGAACACTTGTGGAGGAAATTTATGCAAAATTGAAGGTCTGCAGAAGAATTTTCTTTCACAGACTATGAAAACAAGGTATCTAGAAGACCTAGGGAAAAAGCATTTATTGCAATAAAAATTTAGGTGTGTGAATGATAAAAGGTTACTTCTATTCCTCATTTGTTACATTGCATTTTGAGAAGAAGTTTGGAGATATTTGCAAGTGAATTTTGTTGAGATACAAGTCTAAAGGTGATTCGACGATCAAACCCTAATCTGGTGAAAGGTATTTATCTGCAAAACTTGTGAACTTTAAATTTATAGAAATGGTCGATATGCTAGTTATTGATATTAAGGATAGAACCTGCCCAAAATTGAAATGGCACTCATTCAAATCCATTGAAACAAAACCATTAGGTGCATTTTCTTTCGTTCTATATGGTTTTTTTCACATTAAAGATATTAGGGCATATATTCATGTAAATGTTAAGGAATTAGGAAGCTGCCAAATGTTAAATCTATACACAAATCACATTGGGGGATAAGATCTCTGTGTAAGGCTTGAATTTAAAACTTTGGAGGAGAAGAAGTTCACAAAAATTGTGAAGTTTCCCGTGTTCAACGAAAATGAATGGGTCTGATACATAGTAAGTTGAGTGCATGCCAAGTTCATATGGTTAAACCAACCCTTAAAGAACATAAGAGAAGCTATAAGCATTGTTACTAGTCTGAATTCATCTAGTGGGTTGCCCACATTGAAATTTGTGAAGAACCAAACAGTCACTGAGGCAACTGGTTCCACTTTCAACAAAGGAGCCATGATAATAAATGACATCATTGGATCAAATGTAAGATTTTCTTTTATGGTTATTGGATATAAAATCTATCACTCCAACTGTGATAACTCTGTATCTGGTACTACAATCTATGTAGCTTATCAAATGATCAAGGAAAATATAGAATATGACTTATGTGAGTTATTCTAGAGCCATTTAATTGAAAATATTGGTAAAATCAAGAAGGACAAGAAATTTTTCAAGTATGACAATCTGTTGTTATGTCTATTATTTTCCTTCATGAATGAAGTTCTGGGAGTTAGTAAAGTGCAATGGGAAGGTGATAGACCCATAGCTATTCAAATCAGAGACATCTTATATAGAATTGGTGATAGCAAAGCAAGGAAAACTACTATCTGGGGTTACTTCAAAGGCTTCCAGAGTGAAATCTAAGCTAGGGAAAGGATTCCTAAATCTATTGAGTAAAAATATAAGGACACTATTTTCTTCATGGTTGACATTGATCAGTGTTTGATGGAAGCAACAAAGCCTAGAATAGTTTGGATAATGCCTATGGGATATGAGGTTGAAGAACACATTTTGGATTTGTATGACCAAAACTTATTGAATAAGCCTCAAGACTCGATAGAAGAAAGGTTTGGTACCTTTGAAGAGAAGAATATGCAAGTGCATACACAATGAAAGAATCATATGATAGTCTAGAAGGTGAGAAAGGAAGTTGAAGATTTTGCAAAAAGCATTGGCATATCGGTTGAAGCAATGAGGGAAGCTAGGAAGAAAAGAAAACAAGCTGAAGAAGGGGAGCCTGCTAAAACTAAGTCAGCTAGTTCGACAACATCCTCTGCTAGATCTATATCTACAAGGAGCCCTACATCTTCATCTAGTCCTACAAAGAAATCAATCCTAGTAAAAGCTCAAGTCCAAACATCCGGAAGAGAAGGAAAGAGGAAGAAGGATAAAAGAATAAGAGTCTATGTTGTTGTTGAGGATGATGAAGAAACTGAATCAAATGAAGAAGAGAAATCAAGCATAAGGGCACAAAGGCATCCAAAGTCTCTAAGGATAAGCCCTCCAGTTAAGAGAAAGCAAAGAAAAAGGTGAAAACTGATAGATTAGGTATGACTTTAGAGGAAGTGGAAAAAGCTTTAGGGTATGTGCAGGATCATCATGGAAAAAATAGACCCTTAAGTGGCAAAAAATTTAGAAAAATCAGAGTTAGGAAATTTGATGTAAAATTTTGAATAAGTTATCTATATTATTTCAAAAATATGTAGGAATAGAATCTGTAGCAAATTGAATGTAGCTTCTAAAACACTAGGTTTTTTTTTTTTAAATAATCTATTTGGTGAAAATTTGAAATGCAAAGAGTACTTAAATTCTGGAAAAATAAGTAGGTGTCTATCTCACCATAACTATAATAAAATGATAATAATTTTTTATAAGATTTTAGATATAAGTAGAGGAATCATGTCTCGATGTGATGCATATTTTTTGTAATTATTTTCCAAGTAAATAATTAATTATGAAATTTTTATTACAAATTTTAAAAATATAAAACTTGTATGTCTAACCACCTTAACTTGGTCAAAACTTCATGAAATTCAATTTTTCTTTTTTTTTAATCCTATAGTATGTGAAGCATAGAATGTGGCACATGCTTTGGATTCAAAAAATGTGATACCATTTGAAAGCTATAGATGTTTTTCAATCAACCTATCAATCAGGACTTTAGTCGTAATTTGAATAGAAAATGAATAATAATTACTTATTAAATTCAAAGTAAAGTGTAATTTATATTAGTGGAAAGCTGAGAATCTCCTTTAAAAACCCTTTATGTTTCATCAATTTTGGGTAAAACAAGAGTTGTTAGCCACATACCCATCATATTGCCACTTTTTGGCCCATCATGATCTTGCACATACCCTTTAATTAAGGATGGTAATCTCAAACGATTTTCTAAATGGTATGACACTTTTGATAGTGTTGGTCAGAGAACTCTTGAAGAAGCCACAATAAAATATTTGAATATTTTCAATATTCAACTCTCATAGAAATAATGTCATAGTTACCTAAAGGGTTATATGAAGTCTTAGAAATGAGGAGAGTAAATGCAAAGGCTAGAGATGAACAAATGAGAGAATGCATACTTATTGATCTATGTCCAGTAATGTCAATAGAAGAAATGAAGAAAATCCTCAATGATGCTAAAAATGATTTTAAGAGAAAATCAAGGGTGAATAAGCTTATGATTAGGTAGACTGAGGCAGTGGCAAAAGACAATGAGAAAATTATCTAAAGAAACTCATGGTGAAGATGTTCCATGTGGTCCAAAAGTTCAAGATGCTCGGGCTAATGTTGAAGAAGTGAAAGAAGACATAATTGAGGACACTCTGAATCCTCTAGATATGCAAGGTATTGAAATTCCCATGGAGACTGAAGCTCCTAAAGATATGTCAATTGAAGAAATAGAGATTTCCAAAGCCAAGCAAGAATCTATGATTGAAGAAAAGAAGGCTAAGGAAAACAAGGTTGCTATGGAAGCAAGAGACACTACAAAGGCAGGAATTTTTTTTTTAGAAGAACAACTGGAGGAGTTTGACCCTGAATTGGTTGAAGTTCCTATCAACTTGGCCACTCTAACCCCTATTCAGAAGATGAAGGTAGCATCATTTTCTTAGGCCAAGGCAAGGGAGGAGATATTGAAATCTCACATTGAGGACAGTGAGCTGCTAATTCTTGCATCCAGTATCTTGGACAAGATCATTCCCACACATGTCAAGAACTCATTTGATTCTCCCTCCAATTAGATGAAGAAAATTATCAACTCTATAAGTACTCCTTTGAGTCTCTTGAAAAGTTGGCTAAGGATAAGGCCCAAAAATAATTTGATGCAAACAGGTTCAGTAGATTGAAGTGTATGATTGCTAATGATAAAGTCTTATTAGCTACCCGTGAAAAGAAAATTCAAGGTGCATTATCTGAGGGTGGAAATATATACATGTCATGCTTATCCTTGTCAAAATTCACTGAGGTCACTAAGAAGAAAATTAAGGAATATGAGAAACAATTAGTAGATATTTCTCAAACCTTTGATCCTCTAACCATTTATGTTGGTAAGCAAGAAGGTCAAGTCATATCCCTACTTGAAATTTTTTTAAAGTTTGAAGCATGAAAAGATAGAATTGTTGAAAGAGTATGTAAGCTTAGAGGACTAGTTGCTCTAAAATGGAGACAATGCTTAGTGCATTGAAGGAAAGATAGGATGCTATGGTTTCAATGATCCAACAAATCTTGAGTCTAAGAGATGCAAACCTACCTATTCTATGGTCACATGACTATTTTGGAGAGTCTCAAAAAGGGTAGGGACACTAGTTTAAGCCTGTTGAAGAACAATTTTGCAGACATATTCAAGTCCATGTAATTTAGAAAAGCGTGTTCATAGAAATTCTGTATGATTTTTAGTATGTGATTCCCGCTTTTCCATTCATGTCGATGGGGAGTGTGGGCTGAAAAATGTCATATTCATCTTAGGGGGAGTTGATTAAAAGTTTTATTTTGAAGTTTTGAGAATTGAGGTATTCATATTGGTGTGATTCTAACACTTAGTCATTTTCACTATGTTGCCATCAATGCAAAAGGGGAGATTGTTGGAAAGAGACATTGCACAAGTCATGGGGTGTTCTCATTGGATGGAAACCATAGGTAATCCTATCCACACTTAAATATTTTCTTATACCAAAGTTAGACTTTGTTGATGTTGTATACGCATAAAAATGGTCATGTCTATAATCCTAGCAATTAATTAAGTATTTATTATTTAATTAATTTATCTAAAAGTCCTCTACATATGATTAAATTTAATTAATTGTATTGTATTGTTCATTCATCTTATTCTTTCTTCATGATTAAATAAATTTATTTTATTTAATTGTTTTCATACGTCCACTTAATTAATTAAATAAATATATTTTATTTATTTAAATTAATTATCATTATTAAATTTAAATTAAATCTTTTGATTTAATTAAGTTTAGCAAATATTTCTTTCTTCTATTTTAAATTTTCTTCTAATTAATTAAATATTTCATTTAATTAATTTCATAAAAGTGATTTAATTAAATAAACCTTATTTAATTAAAGGATCTTATGCTTTCTTTCTAAAATCACAACTAGATATTTTATTATCTTATGTTTTCTTCTCATATCATAATTAAATATTTTATTTAAATATGAGATCTTTTGCTTTTTTCAAAAATCCTGATTAAAGCTTTCTTCTTATCACAGACTTTCTTCTGCTTTTAAAAGCTTAATTAAATATTTCATTTAATTAAGAAAAAGCTGAATTTCATCCACAAATAAATAATTGAATTTTTAATTCATTATTTACTGAATCCTTTAAATCTTTATCTTTAAAGAAAGATGATTTCTTATCTTCTTATCTTTTTCTCTTTCAGAAAATGGAAAAATCTTTGTTTTCAAAGTTTTCATTTTCTTCGGGCCTCATCTATCTTCACCGTTGATTCATCAAGAATTATCATAGTCATTTTCATCATATCGCCCAATCGTAAGCTTGCAAAACTCTATAAATACAACCTCTCACAATTCATTTAGGGGTTGATTCTAAGTATCCTCATCAAAAATTATTCTTCAAATATTCTATCTTTCCCTCCATCATTCTCCTTCTTCAAACCTTTATCACATCGCTATGCTGCATAATTGAGCAACCAACATTCCTCCAAAAATCAACCTTCGAAATCTTGCATCCTTGTGCAGGTGGAGAAGAGCCATGGAGATCAATCAACACTAGTTTGAAAATCAGTTTGCAGTTTCTTTGTTTACTATTTTTATTTTCATTCTAGTTTGTACTTCATGGTGCTTGATAGGATTTAATTTGTTTATTGTCTTCAATGCATTTAAACTCTTTGATTTATTTCCCTATCTACATTTTTGGTGCCCACCGTGGGGCCTTGCCCCATTTTTAACATCTACTTGCAGATTTTTCTGACAGTTATCGCTGCTCCGTAATCTTATTAAAAAATTCACGCTTTTATTGATTTGGGATTTTCCGTCACGATTTGATGATTTATGTCGCATATCCGAAGGCGCTTTATGTTGCACATCCGGGGACCTGCTTCGACGAGTGAATTTCTATGAAGAGCATTTAGGAAATAGAATAGCGAGATATGGACTGCTTTAAAGACCGGGAGTTTTGTAATGCATCTCGTGGGTCTATTTTAGCACATCCGCTCTTTTTAACATTTGACATTTTTATGCTTTTCTAGCGACTAGTTGCCTCTCACACATCCGGGAGTTTCTGTAGCGCATATGTGGTCTGTTTTAGCACATCTGGCTTTTTAACATTTGACAGTTTTTACAATTTTTTGCAACGCATTTGAGGGTTTCTGTCACGCATCTGGGAGTTTCTATAGCGCATATGTGGTCTTTTTAGCGCATCTGGCTCTTTTTTTAACATTTGACAGCTTTTACAGTTTTCTGCAGTGCATCTGAGGGTTTCTGTCATGCATCTGGGAGTTTCTGTAGCGCATATGGTGTCTGTTTTAGCGCATACAGGGTCTTTTTCAGCATTTTCATAGGAAATCTTAAAATGGCCATATCTTGCTCATTTTTTGGTCTTTTTCAGAGATTTTTTTTTTGAAATGGGGTAGAATTTCATAAGCTATCTAATGGTGTAAGTGTTTATCAGATTTGAAAAATTTATAGCTTTCAAATTCTCACATATTTGAAAAATTTTGCATGTTTTGGGATTTAATCACACTTTTGCTTGCATGCATGTGTTTCTTCTTGTCTTGGTGACTTTTGGTGAATCATACGGAGCTGGAAAAGCATTGGAATCAGTCACAACAACAATTTGGAAAGCGAAAATAACCAGGTGCACTCGTTTCATCCTTCATCTCTTAATCTTGTTTGTCACATCTTTCAATTTGGGACATAAAATCAAATCTTGTTTGATCACATCATTGCAATTGGTTTAAAAAAAAAAAATCTTGTCTTCAATCACATTTCAAAAATTGGGTCTAAAATTAATCATTGTCTTCCATCACATCTTGATTTGGGATCTAAAAAGAACGAGTGCTTCATTGTTTTCTTCTAAACATTTCAATTTTCTAAAGGGAAATTAATCACTGTGAGCGTGAATCAAGTGTGTGTGTCTTCCAAAACACCTCACTTGGTTCGCTTTTGTCATACCCTTTTTAGGAGGCCTGCTTGGAGCACACACCCCTCCAAGGGACGACCTCAATCAAAGTGTGAATCGAAAGACACGCTTGTTTGGAAGTTGGAATCTTGTCACTCTGAGCTAAGCCCCAAAGAACTTTATACCTTTGGGAAGTGAAGGTGAAGGGTGGGTTACCCCTTTCTCCCAGCTTATTGGCAGAATTTTTCTTTCAAATAATTCCTTAGTCAACCTTGTGCAAACTAGCTTGAGACCTAATTGGCCATACCCCACTTGACTAGTCATAGGACTTGTTGTTGTGTATTCAAGTGTTTGCTTAATCATAACATTTAATCTTCAAAGACAAATTTATTATTGTGTTTGGTGTGTGTGTTCATGCATTTACATGTGAAATATTGT
The DNA here is from genome assembly GCA_007258455.2 of Sequoia sempervirens. Classification (NCBI taxonomy): domain Eukaryota; kingdom Viridiplantae; phylum Streptophyta; class Pinopsida; order Cupressales; family Cupressaceae; genus Sequoia; species Sequoia sempervirens. Next base: position 25,225 of record VDFB02165343.1, on the reverse strand, counting down.
GTTTGATAGTGCCCAAGTCAAACTTCCAATAAACTCTTGCCACATCATCCAAATCATACAATCTTGTCATTCCATATCATATCCTAATCATCATCATCTTTTTAAACCAATCAACATCATTTTACACCATGAAAACATTGGAAGATCTAGCACAAGATGTTGTTAACATGCTTGACACAGCTAAAACAATTCAAACACCTTTGCCCCAACAAATCATTCACGAAGTCCATGACGTAATACAAAAACTTCAAGCACACAAGTCACCTCAAATCCAACACCTCCTAGATCATGCCCAATACCTCATAGCCACATGTCAAATCCAACAACCACCACATCATCCCCTATCTATTTATTATCACCCTTCCACCTCATACCAATCTAATCCATCCACTTCTTCGTGTGTCAGTACCACATCAACCTATCAATCCACATCACGACAAACACATGTGAATTTAAGTCCACCTAGGCAACAAAATCAAGAGCCTTTAAGTTCTAATGCAACCATTCACAAGGGGAACACTGATCTAGGTTATGTACTCTCGAAGTATATCATACCACTATACAGTAAAAATAAAAATCCTAAGCCAATGCCTTCCACCCCTACACCTCCAAAGGATGTGACCCAAGGGCTACAAGCAAGGAATCAATTGTCGCCATGTCATTCAACACATATAATTGAACATACAAAAGAGTCCTCAAACACCATGCCAAGTCCTTCAAGTCAACCGTGTCATCCACAACCCCTTGAGCCAATTCAAGAGTCTTTTGTCATAAGTCCAAGTCACCCTCTTTCATGCTCCTATGTTGTTGATCATCAAGAACATGTCAAGTCTCTCCATGAGAAATTCCCTTCCACTTCCATTCAAGAAACCCAAGAGTTATATCAAGAGTCTACTCCCAAGCATGTGGAAACATCAAGCCCTAGTCCTAATCAAGATCAAATCATTTTCATCCAACCTATCCATAATCTATATCATTTTTATGATCAAGATGATATCCATAATGATGAAGAGCCTATCCATGAGCAACTTGATCCTATACCCATCCATGAGAAAGATATTCCAAATTCACCTCCACCTAGTCCTATCCATGATCTATCAACATCCACTTCCCTTGATGAGACACATGCCTCCCAAGCCAACATAGAAGATCAAACAAACACCTTGGATCTAAGTGAACACAATTCTAATCAAGATCCTAATGATCCTCCATCACCCACTATCGACCCCATTGCAAGTCCTCCATCATATCCTATTGGTCTTTCCACCCTCATTCATGAATGTTCCTCCTTAGAACAACAAAAACCATTATCTTCCCTTGCTTCATCTTCTCCATCCAATAAGGAACTCATGTCTAGTGTTCCACCTACACCTAGTCTCATTGTCCATTGCACACTCCAAAACATGAACCACCAAGATAAAGGTCTAGACCTTCATGAACAAGATATTTTGGAGCCCGTCCATGTCAAAGTCCCTCCACGCTCTTATGGCCTTGGACCTACACCCCAAGGACAACAACCTAAAGATGTTGGTATTTCCTCCACGCCTCCTAAGTCCACTTTCCATCATATAGCCTATCGTACACCCAAAACATATGTTGTCATTCCACCACCATCATCCTATAAATGTCAAAAGCATGTGACCATACACCTTCCACCATCCATTCTACCACCATTACTTCCAACTCCTAATATCCCTCGATCCACTCTACCACCATTGCTTCCAACTCCTAATATCCCTCCATCTAATCTACCTCCACTTCTCCCAACACCTAATATCCCCATTATCCAATCCCCTTATCCCTCCATCCATAAATACCCTAACATTCCTAATCATGACCAACAAATGCACACATTGTATAAACATGAAGCTTCCACCCATTCCACCATACCCATGGGATTCAAAAGCAAGAATTTCAATGCCTCTACCTATAAAGTACAAAATTCTAAGGGTTCTCATGCCTTAGGACATCAATACAAAAAGTCAAAGCAAAATACATCCAAAAAGTTATATAAGCCCATACCTCCAAAAGTAAAGGCCAAAACTAAAATGGTTTGGGTACCTAAGAAAAAAGAAATCAAGTCAAATGAGGCATTCACATCACAAAAATCCCAACCATCCACTTCCATCCCACATTCTCATTCCATTCAAAAGTCTCAAATTCCTAAAACCCACAAGAAAAATAAAAATCATAAAAATACTAAGTCTATGTGGGTACCAAAAGCACTACACCCTCCACCTCCTAAGCAAACATCTTCATTGCTTCCTACACCCCATCCACATCAAAAGCTTCAACGTTTATCACAGTGTGTGCAACCATTGGTCATGGTTCCCTTCCATTTCACAACAATTCCACATACCTCCATCTCCCCATCCTTCAACATTATCCTACATATCTCCCCAACCACCTTCCTATGGTCCATGCTTTTGCATAAACCTTTCATCCATCCTTTTTTACAAGTCCTATTCAATCCACATCATCATCACTATTCCCCATCCATTCTTGCATAAGCCTTTCATAATCCGTCATCTACCTAATCCATCCCTTTCATGTCATCTCTTACCAACATCTATGAGCATAATGAGCATTTGACATGGTCCATGCAATGACATCCATATCTAGTGGGACTATCACCTTTCATGCAACTAGACACTTGAGTCCATCCTATCCATATTCCCCTTCTCCTATCCAAAAAAAATCCCTTCATCCAACGTGAAAACCTGGTAAACAGCACCTTGGATAAGTACCATGATGAAAACCTAGCAAATAGGCATCATGTAGGTTGATCTTCTATGTCACTTACACTTGGGGGCACAATGTCTTATCTATCCAACCTATCATTTTCATGTCATATCATTTCCATCTTACCTACCATCTTTAGCCATCATACATATCTATCATATTAAGTCCACTTATCCACCATTCTCCTTTTGATCTTGATGAAGATATAGGGCCAAAGGTTGAAACATGTTTTGGGTATCTCTTGACATACCTCATCCGATCTAAACCAATCATGTCATTATCCTGTTGTCATACATTTTGTCTAGAAACATCCTAAGTCTTGTACCTAGAATGGGGCATGTTATTCCTATGCAACATAGTCTTTGGAAATCACATCCTTGCTCTCTTATGATGCATACATCCATTTCATTCACTATGACTTATCCTTTCCATCCATCCATATATCATGAGCCTTTTATCCCTTATCCCATCACCCACCCTTTCATCCATCAATCCCCTTTATCTCCTTGCACCTAGCCTTGGTTTTCCCCTTGTCATTGGTATCTAGCACAAAGGCTACTCAAATTTTCATCCTTTGACACCTCCAAATATTCTCAAAAATCCAAAAAAATCAAAACATTTCAAAATCCAAAAATCAAACATTTCAAAATCCAAAATCCAAACATTTCAAAAATCCAAAAATCCAAATATCATATGAAAATTTCTTGTTATCATCTTGTGTTGTGGATCTCAGGGAAGGTCTTTTTATGTATGAACTATCTTATCTTTGAATTATAGGGCCTCATATTGATTGGTGTGTGAGTTAGAAGATCCAATTTATTGATTTTTAGTCTAACAGTGCAAAACGACCGACTAGATGAGTATAGTGTGTTGCAGATATTCAAGGAATAATTGTTTAAGGTGTTTTGTGTTCAATACATGTTTTTTTGGTCCTGACTATGTTTTGGCTGACATTGCTTGATTCACATTAATAATTATTTATGGATTGGGCTAACAATTTGTACACATTTTATATTTTGTTAAAGCCAACATGCAATTGATGTGATCTCCAATTGTAGATATATATAGTCGATTATGCATATCATTTTGAGATGTGATGTGATATGATGTGAAAGTTAGAAGGATTATAGATTGATTGTGCATAGTTTCATTTGAGAAAAACAAAGATTAGTGGTTTGAATTAAAACAAATAGAGCTTCAAGAGCAGAATCAGACAGAATGTGAAGAATGCGATCAATGTGCTTAACTGGAACTATAATCAAGCATTAGCAAATGCTATCACATATTTCATCCACTCCAGTTATCTATCTATGACTATAAGATAGTGAGTCTTCTTTTAGGTAGTAAGCCTTTTTTATTTGACCAATGAGCTCTAGGTAGTGTGCTTGAATGCATGTGCATTCCCCATTTCTAAACACTTATTTTGAGTATACTCATTTTGTGGATTAACCTCCACTGTGGTTTTTCCCCTAACATGCTTTCCATGTAAAAATGCTTGTGTTATGGTTTTATGGTTTATTTCTTTGTGTTCTTGCATCTTTCTTTTGGTTCAATGCTATAAAAAGGGGTAAAAGTGAAAAATTATAAATAGTAAATTTTAAAATTACTATTTACCATTTGCACACTTGGTAGTTGATTCAACAAGAGAGAGAAGAAGAGAGTGATGAGGATGGCTAACAGGAGCAGTAGCAAGGATGAGGGATTTGTAGATGATGAGCTCATCCACTGAGGCAAGGAGTTGCACCAGTACTAATATGAGCATGCAATACCTCGCTAGGTAGAAGTCAAAAACCTACCTCATGATTTTGATTTAAAATTTGATGCATTTTAAAATTTGGGATTTTGGATAGATTAGGGCACAAACTCATGAAAATTGGGAAGATTCACCTATCTATACTATGAATTCGCTTGTCAAAATGGGCAATTGGAGAAAGAAGCGAACCAACCATGTGCAAGGGAAAAATCACTGGGGAGGGGCAACTTCAAAATCACTTCTCCCCAAAGACAAGCATCTCTTCTGAATGTAGAGGAAAGGGTATGAGGAAATAGATGATTTTGAAATCACCTGTGATAGGAAAGGGTGAAGTCGAGTTCACCCAATAGGGAGAGAAATTCATCTATCAGAGGGGAAAAAGACACAGGGAAAAAAACAGTCACCCCAAATAGGACAAGGGTAAATTTGCTTAGACAATAGGCGAATTCATACAAGGGTGGGAAAATGGGTGAATTCACCATTATAAAAGGAGAAATTACACATGGAAAAAAAGAGGGGTGAATTCATAGAATAAGTACAAAGAGGAAAATTTGCTAAATAAACAGGTGAATTCACACATAGATAGAAGAGGGGAAAATTCACCCAAAATAGAGGCAATTTCATGAATGCAATGAAAAGGGGCAAATTCACTATGGAAAGAGGAAAATTTACAGACTAGGGAAAAAAGGGTGAATTTTCCAATGAAATAGGTGAATTCACAAGAAGACTGGAAAAGGGGCGAATTCATCTTATAGAAGGGTGAATTCTCCAGAAACCTGGGGTAGGGGAAAAAATGATGGGAAAAGAAAATGGATGATGAAAGACTAACAAGATGTTTTAGGTGGATGCAAAACTTCAATATGCTGTGGACCCACGAGAGGCATTCAGCAGTTCTGAAGGTGACTATTAGGGCGATGACTGCCCATGACCATGCAGCATTGGTGCAAGAAGGTTTACTACACATGTTGGGTGATGTAGTACAAAGGAAGAAAACTCAACCACTCAATCTCATTTAGCAAAACTCAAAACAAACTCTATTTGACTACTCATCCTTAGTTCACTTTTCCTTCACAAAACTCAATTCAAACACTCAAATTTGCATTCTAAGTTCCAACCTCCTTCAATGACCTTCAAAACACTTTAGCAATCTCAGTTTAACCAAAAACAAACAATTGTAAGGTCTGTCCATTCATATTTCATCACTTCTTTATCATTGTCCTAAAACATCAAATAAGCCTATTTATACCCCAACCACAAACAACTTCACCTTTCCAAGCCCAAATTCATTCACCAATAGCACCAACATGTCTAAATATGTCTACAAATTTTTTTTAGTGCATTCCCAATCCAGTATTCAAGACATTCTTTCAAACACCTACCTAAGACCTTCATTTGTTGATTCCAAAATTGGACTAGTAGAGCCTTTTTCGCCAAATTATGCACTAAAACCTGAATCCTTTTACACATTTGCGTGTCTTTAGTCCTTTTTTAAAACATATCTTAAAATGGGTATTAATTATTTTGTAGCATTGTCTCCAAAATCCACTTTCTGAGTCTATATTTAGGCCTATTTAGGCCTTCACACCAAATGGGGTTTATTGAATATATTAACTCCACAAGAAAGTTATGCTATCCAACAATTGGAATATGTTAATTCAGACTTGTTCATGCTTTAAAAATTTCCAAAAGTCCATTTATTAAGATATTTACACAAACCCTAAGTCTTACTCTCTTGATTGTCCTGTTTCTAGACTAAGACACAAATTATAGTCAAAAATTACACTCACTCACTTTACCCGTACCTTTTTCCTCCAAAGCCTTTAGAACATGGAAGTATATTTTCCAAAGAGTGTCCCCACTGAAAATCAAGATTTTTCAATGTTAAAAATGTGAGTAACATAATCTTTCATATTTTTGTTTACCCTAGGACAGGGTTTTAACTATTTTTAGAAAAATCTAAATATCTCACTCAAAATTCCACCAATTTTCATGAAATAAAAACCAAAAGGAAGGTGATTGAGTATGATATAAAATTAAAACACTTACTCATGCATTTATTCCTATACAAAGCCATACATCTACAGGAAACAGTGATTTTTTGTTGAAATATGCAAAAAAAAAATGTTTTACTTTATTTAAATTCAAAACTACAATCACCCACGAATTAAAAAATGGGTGAAAATCCTTTTAAAAGGAATTACATCATGAATTTTGAGCTTCCAAATACATCATTTTTTTTCATATTGATAATGTTTTCAATTTTTGAACAACTTTTGCATTTACTTAAATTTTGACACCAAACTTAAAACTTGACTTCCTAAGGACTTTAATACATTTAAAATGACTTTAATGAACCTTGGTAAATTTGAAACAACAAAATTTCAATCAAAATGAAATAATTTCAATTTCAAGGTGCTCCTACACCAAACTTCCAGCCCAATGAAATTCAAGTCCACTTGAATTTGTAGTTGTCCACAACCTGCTTTCCTTGTATGATCTAATTCATCTTGAAACTACTTTCATCACCTTCAATTTCACCTTTGGCTTCATTTTATCCATGCAAGTCAGCTTCCTATCTTGCTTTCCTTCTAGAATCATATTCTCTATACTTTGTTTCATTCTAGCATCTTGTTTCTCCCTTTGTCCTTTGACCTTCAACTTGTTCCCTATCTAAAGAATTATCACAAAAAAGAAATGACACATTAGATTTACCACAATACCTCCATCTCTCCTTATCTCTTTGAAAAATTCCAAGATCAATTCATCTTTGATCATTTGTTCATTTCCCTCTAAAATTAGGTTCTTCATCTCTATTTCTTCTTCATCTTCATCTTTGAACTCTTCTTGTGCGTCTTCAAACACTTCATCTTCTTTATTTTTCCTTCTTGCTTCCTTTGCTTGTATTCTTCCTTTTTGTACAATTATTCTAATGGTCCATGTAACTCTTCTCTTTATCTTCAAGTGCTAACTTGTCTCTTCTTTGATCATCTGTTCAATCTTCATCATGGATTCTTGGAACTCTTTATCAATTCTCTTCATCTCTTGCTTTAACTCAAAAATCTCTCTATCCATATTCTCTTGTCTCTTTCTATTCTTTCTTTCTTCCTCTTCCTACAAATGTTTCCTCAATATCTCCATCCTTCAGATGGCCTCAACAAGTCTCTCCTTGCTCCATAACTCTCAACTTTACTCTTCCTTCTCTTCGCAGTAACCAAGTTCTTCTTAATCTTCAACCAACCACAACACAACACCACAAAAACAAAAACTCACACTAGCCTAGAACTTTTCTAGGCTCTAATACCAATTTGATGCAATACAAAGGAAGAAAACTCAACCACTCAATCTCATTTAGCAAAACTCAAAACAAACTCTATTTGACTACTCATCCTTAGTTCGCTTTTCCTTCACAAAACTCAATTCAAACACTCAAATTTTCATTTAGAGTTCCAACCTCATTCAGTCACCTTCAAAACACTTTAGTAATATTAGTTTAACCAAAAACAAACAATTGCAAGGTTTTCCCATTCATATTTCATCACTTCTTTATGATTGTCCTAAAACATCAAATAGGCCTATTTAGTCCCCAACCACCACAAATTCACCTTTCCAAGCCCAAATTCATTCACCAATAGTACCAACATGCCTAAATATGTCTGAAAAACAAAATTAGTACATTCCCAATCCATTATTCAAGACATTCTTTCAAACACCTACCCAAGACCTTCATTTGTTGATTCCAAAATTGGACTAACAGAGTCCTTTTCCCTAAATTATACAATGAAACCTAAATCCTTTTACACATTTGAGTGTATTTAGTTATTTTTTAAAACATATCCTATCTAGGGGGAGTTAGACTTGGATGGGTACTTGGGATTGGAGGTGTCTTCACTACCATTATACCTCTACAACATAATTAGCAAGATACTACTGTTAGATAGGAGCCAGAGATTTTGCAACCTCAAGATCATTGAGGTTTTCTGACATATTGTGGAGAGGAGGGAGGGAGATTTTTCATGGGGGCATGCGTGCTAGCCCAACTATATCAAGACATACACATGGTGTGCTACAGGAGAGCCCTCAGCAACACACATGTGACTTTGCTCCAGGTATGGGCCTGGGAGCATATTAGCATTGTGGGGCCAGGGAGTTTGATAGTAGGGATGCAGGATGAGACATTGGCAATATCATAATGGTATGGTATAGAGTATGGTTGGTGACTACACTACTTGGATGTTAGTGACTTGGAGGCATGGAAGAGGAGGTTGGATGATTTGGGGGAGGATCAAATCATATGGAGACCTAACCATAGGTGACGGTTTTTGGGATGGAGGGAGGATGAAAGGAGGCACAGGGGATAATTTTTCATAGTATGCTACTTGATCGGCTAGGACCTACACATTGTTGAGTTGCATAGACCAAACAGAGTCATGATTCATTTTGGTGTACAATAGGATACCCCTGCAAGGCCTTAAAGGTTTTGGCAGATTACCCAGGAGTTCCTATGGGGTGATCAAATCATAGGAGATTTTGTGAGATAGATGTGGGAGGAATTACAATTGGTGAGATATCCATGGAGAGGAGGGGTGGTGGATGTAGGGATGATAGTGTGGTACTTTGCATGGTAGACATAGCATAGGTTGAGATGGATGATGACAGTGCACCTAATTGTAGAGGCACTAGGATACGAATCAGAGGATGAGAGGAGATTGGATGGATAGAGGAGAGTCAGGAGGAGAGGCAGTCGATAGAGGAGGGGTGGAGATAGAGAGGATAAGGTGGAGGAGGTGAGAGGAGACCAACGGGTGAGAGGATAGGGGGAGGCGATGGAGGAGGATGTCCCAGAGGTACATCCACTGGCGATGGTACTATATGTACCTCGACCACCCGAGGATCTAGCGGTACTGCTGACAGGAGCTCTAGTGAGATAGAGGATTGTAGAGCATAGGCTCAAGTAGTCAGAAGCAAGTAGGGATAGGGGTATGTGTAGGATCCTCATGGAAAAACAAGCCCTTAATTGGTGAAAAATTCAAAAAAATCAGAGTTAGGGAACTTGACATAAAAAATTGAATAAATTATCTATATTATTTCAAAAATATGTAATAGAATCTGTAGCAGGGTATGTGTAGGATCATCATGGAAAAAATAGGCCCTTAAGTGACGATGGAAATTTAGAAAAATAAAAGGTGGGAAACATGACGTAAAAATTTGAATAAGTTATATATATTATTTCAAAAATATGTAAGAATAGATTATGTAGCAAATTGAATGTAGTTTCTAAACTACTAGGTTTATTTATAAAAAAAAATCTATTTGGTGAAAATTTAAAATTTCAATGCAAGAGTACTTAAATTTCAAGGAAAAAATAAGAGGTAGGTGTCTGTTTGACCACCTAACCACAATAAAATGATAATATATTTTATAAGATTTTAGATATAAGTAGAGGACTCATGTCCCAATGTGATGCATATTTTTTATAATTTTTTCTAAGTAGATAATAAATATGAATTTTTTATTATAACTTTTAAAAATATAAAACTCATATGTCCATCTATAACTTAGTTGGTATGAGTTTTTCATTCCATGAAGATATATTTAAGCTTATGGATTCGATTGTGACAAAAAATTGACACAAATCCATAAGCTTAAATTGCATCTTAACTTAGTCAAAACTTCATGAAATTTAATTTGTTTTTTTTTAATCCTATATGTGAAGCATAGAATGACACATGTTTTGATTCAAAAAATGTGATACCATTTGAAAGCTATAGATTTTTTCAATCAACCTATCAATCAGGACTTTAGTCATGAATCAAATAGAAAATGAATAATAATTATTTATTAAATTCAAAGTAAAGCATAATTTATATTGGTGGAAAGCTGAGAATCTCCTTTAAAACCCTTTTAGTTTCATCAATTTTGGGTAAAAAAATTTGTCGCCACATACCCATCATATCACCGCTTTTTGGCCCATCATGTTCCTACACATACCCAACAAATTGAATGTAGTTTCTAAATTACTAGGTTTATTTAAAAAAAAAAATCTATTTGGTGAAAATTTGAAATTTCAATGCAGAGTACTTAAATTTCGGGGAAAAAATAAGTAGGTCTCTGTCTGACCACCCTAACCACAATAAAATAATAATTTTTTTTATAAGATTTTAGATATAAGTAGAGGACTCATGTCCCAATGTGATGCATATAGTTTTTTAATTTCTTTTCAATAAAATAATAAATTATGAGTTTTTTATTACAACTTTTAAAAAATATAAAAACTCGTATCTCTGGCCACCTTAACTTGGTCAAAACTCCATGAAATTCATTTTTTTTAATCCTATAGTATGTGAAGCCTAGAATGTGACACATGTTTTGGATTCAAAAAATGTGGTAATGTTTGAAAGCTATAGATGTTTTTCAATTAGCCTATCAATCAAGAATTTAGTCATAATTCAAAGAGAAAATGAATAATAATTATTTATTAAATTCAAAGTAAAACATAATTTATATTGGTGGAAAGTTGAGAATATCCTTTAAAAGCCCTTTTCGTTTCATCAATTTTGGGTTAAAAAAAGTCTTCAGCTATATACCCTACACATACCCATCATATCGCCACTTTTTGGCCCATCATGATCTTCCACATGCCCATAGGTTGTGGGGGGAGGTGACCAAGTTGTAGACAAAGGGACAAAGGGACTATGGAGATTCGGAAGATCAAGTATCTAGGCAGGTGCATGAAGCAGAGAGAGAGAGGGAGGACTTGATGAGGCAGTTGGCAGAGGTGCAAAGGGAAAGGGACAAGTTGAGGAGGGAGTGAGATGAGCTCTGAGAAATAACAAAGTGTGTGGAGATGTCAGTGGGAGACATAGGGGTGATGCTAGAGAGAGTTGAAGCGGTAGATGCAAAGGTACATGCCTTGTAGAATGAGAGGGATCTGACCGTAGGGAAAACATCATGGATGTAGGCACAAATAGACTAGCTGAGGATGGCATAGGATGCATGAGATCAAGAGAGGAGGATGCTAGTTGGATTATGAGACAAGTAAAGGGTAAAGCAGGACATGGTTGAGGCACATGCATCAGACAGGGATGAGTACATGAGAGAGTCTAGCTACTACATGGGGGATTATTTTAGAGAGGTTCCAGATCCTACATGTCATGTACCTTCATATGTATGAGTAGTACCATAGATGCCAACACCATCACGGTTAGGAGGGACACATACATGAGGGTACAACAACTATTGACAGACTTGTTGTGGTATGTGGTGACTGATCATGCTATACTGTACATCCGACATGTATCCTTGCAAGGGTTTGGGGGCGGCAACCCTCGAGAATTTTTTTTTCCCTTTTTTTGCATCATCATTGAAAAAGGAAAAATCACCGAAAAGAAAAAAACTTTGTAAAAACACTAATTCTGGAAGCTTCTCAAAAGCTTGTTATAAGCAGTTTGGATGGGGGTTGTAGTATGGAATTATTAGCAAGATTGTAATATGTTTAACACTGGATAATAAAATCATTGGATGGTTGCAGTCTTGTGGATGTAGCCCGAATTGGGTGAACCACGTTAAATTCTTTGTGTTGTCTTGTTTCTACTATAATTTATGTGTGTTTTATTTCTCTGTTTTATTGATCAAATATGCATTTAACTGTTAGATATCTACTTTTCTAACCCTAACAAGTTGTATCAGAGTGGGTTGTGTTTGATTATCATCTGTAGGAAAGTCTCACGGTTAAGTGGGAGCAATGGCAGACAAAGGTAAATTGAAGGTAGATAAATTCAATGGGAAAAACTATCAGTTATGGAAGATGCAGATGGAGGATTATCTCTATTAGAAGGATTTATTGGAAGGAATAACCAAGAAACCAACAATAATGAGTGATGAGGAATGGAAAATTTTGGATAGAAAGGCACTGGGAGCCATTTGTTTATGCCTGGCACAATTGGTGGAATTCAATATTACAACAGTAAAGACAACTCCCCAAGAGTTGATGGAAACCCTGGAAAAGTTATATGAAAAAACTTCTACTTCTAATAAGGTATTTGTTATGAACTGTTTATTTAATATGAAAATGGTAGAAGGCACGGGTCAGTTGTTGATCATTTAAATGATTTTAATATAGTTACTAGTCAATTAACTTCTGTAAATGTAAATTTTGATGAAGAAGTTAGGGCTCTTTTGATTTTGTGTTCTTTGCCAGAAAGCTGGAATAGCTTGGTAATGGTTGTTAGCAATTATGTTTCTAGTCCGAATACATTGAAATTTGATGATGTTGGTGTTATTTTGAGTCAGGAAATTCATAGGAAAATCTCGGGTGGAACATCCACATTAGAAAATGTTTTGAATGCAAAAAGCAGGGGAAGAACAAAGGAGAGAGGAAATAATTTTGGAAGTCATGGGAAGTCACAAGGAAAATCAAAGGACAAAAGGTCCCAATCTAGATACAAGAGAGATTGTTGGTACTGTGGTAAGCCAGGTCATTTAAAGAAAGATTGTTGGTCTCGAAAAAATAAAGGAGACAGAAAAGAAGGCAATAAAGAGGCAAATGTGGTAAGTAATAAATCTGATGAGGATGCTTTGATTCTTTCCCTTGATAATGCTAATGATTCTTGAGTGTTAGATTCAGGGGCTTCATTTCATGCTACGCCCCATAGAAGTTATTTTCTTGATTATGTCCAAGGTGATTTTGGGTTGGTTTATTTGGGAGATAACGAACCCTGTCAGATTGTTGGAAAGGGAAGAATCAAGAATAAGTTGTAAAATGGAAATCATTGCCTACTACATGAGGTAAGGCACATTCCAAAGTTAAAAAGAAATTTAATTTTAGTAAGGCAACTAGATGATGAAGGTTGTGTTGTTACATTTAGTGATAAAAATTGGAATTACAAAAGGTTCCTTAGTGGTAGCAAAAGGTGTGAAAGTAGGCACCTTATATCTTTGTACAGGTCATATTGTTCCTTCTACTTTAGCTATTGCAGATAAAAATCAACGTTCGGGAACAGTTGTTGCAGTTCAGTATTTAAAAAATCAAATAGTTGCTATGGTATTTGAATCAACACTATAGCATAATAGACTTGGGCATATGAGTGCAAAAGGTATGAAAGTACTTCATTCAAAGAATGTTTTACCAGGTCTGAAAAGTGTTAATATGGATTTCTGTGAAAGTTGTGTGTATGGTAGAAAAAAGACAGTTAGTTTTCTCAAGGATGGGAAGCAAAAAAAAGATGAGAAATTGGAGCTTGTGCATATGGATGTATGGGGACCAACTCAAGTATCTTCTCTCAGTGGCTCTCGGTACTATGTTACTTTTATTGATGATGCAACAAGGAAGGTATGGATTTATTTCCTTAGGCATAAATCTAATGTATTTTAAACTTTTAAGAAATGGAGAAGCTTGGTTGAGAATGAGATAGGTAAAAAGTTAAAATGTCTCAAATCAGATAATAGTGGTGAGTATTGTAGCAAAGATTTTGAAGACTAGTTTTCCTCTAATGGTATTTGTAGGGAAAAAATGGTTCCAAGGACTCCATAGGAAAATGGAGTGGTTGAGAGCATGAAAAAAACAATAATGGAGTGTGCACGAACTATGAGATTGCATGCTAGGCTGCCTTTAAACATGTGGGAAGAGGCTATAAACACTATTGTTTATTTAATCAATAGAGGTCCCTCTAATTCTTTGGGTTGTAGTATTCCAGAGGAAGCATGGATAGGTAAGAAAATGAGTTATTCTTTTCTCAAGACCTTCAATTGTGAAGCATTTGTACATGTAGATTCTAAAAATAGAACCAAGCTTGATGCAAAATCAAAGAAATGTATCTTTGTTGGATATGACATTGATGAATTTGGTTATAGGCTTTGGGATTTTGAAAATCAAAAAATTGTGAGAAGTAGGGATTCCATCTTCAATGAGAAATTTTTGTACAAAGATCAGTTGCAGGAACATGAGAAGAAAGAAAATGATTATGTAGTGTTGGATGTTACACCAAACAACAATGTTCCCATGGTTCCTCATGCTCCACAACAATAGCAACAACAAATACCTCAAACTCCAGTGAATGTTAGACAATCTTCAAGGATAAGTAGACCTCTAGAAATATTTTCTCTCTCTTTGTATTCTATTTTATTAACTGATGCTAGTGAACTAGAATGTTAAATGATGAAGCAATGCATGTGGATACCAAGGTTTAGTGGGAGCATGGAATGGAAGAAGAAATGGACTCCTTGTTGAAAATTCAGAGCTGGGAATTATGCAAGTTGCCTACAAGTAAAAAGGCTTTACCAAACAAATGGATTTATAGGCTAAAAGAGGAGGATGGATGGTAAGAAAGGATTTAAATTCAGATTAGTTGTAAAGGGATTTGCATAGAAAAAAGGTATTGATTTTGATGAAATATTTTCTCCTATTGTTAAAATGACTTCTATTTGTATTGTTTTAAGTATTGTGGTTGCTAAATATTTGTATTTAGAACAAATTGATGTTAAAACAACCTTTCTCCATGGTGAGTTGGAAGAAGAAATATATATGGAACAACCACAACGATTTGAGGTCAAAGGTAAGGAGAAACTTTTGTGCAAATTGAAGAAAAGTCTATATGGCTTGAAGCAAGCACCTCGGCAATGGTATATTAAATTTGATAGTTTTATGGCTAAGCAAGGTTACAATCGGTGTAATTTAGACCATTGTGTTTATTTTAAGAGGTTAGATGATGATAGCTACATTATCTTATGTTTATTTGTCCCCCACATAGAGGACCAGTGCCAGATTCCCTACAGAGGTTAGATGAGGCCAACACAGGTTAGTGAGGACAAAGGAGAGGGGACAAGATATAGGTTTTTGATAGGTGCAGGGTGGATGTGCAATACATAGGAATAGGGGCCACATATCCCATAGTGCAGATCATATGGGTATGTGTAGGATCATGATGTGTCAAAAAGTGGCAATATGATGTGTGTGGGATGACTTTTAACCCAAATTTGATGAAATGAAAAGGGTTTTTAAAGGAGATTCTCAACTTTCCACCAATATATAAATTATGCTATACTTTAAATTTAATAAATTATTATTCATTTTCTATTCAAATTATGACAAAGTCTGATTGATAGACTGATTGGAAAAATCTATAACTTTCAACGGTATTATTTTTTTTGAATCCAAAACATGTGTCACATTCTATGTTTCACATAATATATAGGATTAAAAAGAAAAATTGAATTTAATGAAGTTTCGACTCAAGTTAGGTGAAGTCGACATATGATTTTTATATTTTAAAAATTTGTAATAAAAAAATCATAATCATTTTAATAAGGTGGTTAGATTGCACACCTACTTCTTATTTTCCTAAAATTTAAGTACTCTGCATTGAAATTTCAAAATTTCACCACATAGATTTCCTTTTTTTCTTAACAAACCTAGTAGTTTAGAAACTACGTTGAATTTTCTACATATTCTATTCTTACATATTTTTAAAATAATATAGATAACTTATTCAAAATTTTATGTCAAGTTGCCTAACTCTGATTTTTCTAATTTTTTTGCCACTTAAAGGCCTATTTTTTCCATGATGATCCTACACATACCCATATATAGATCCTTTTATTCATTGATGTGGTCTATGCATTGATTTAGGGCCCTATACTTGTATTTTATTCAATGATTATCGATGAACATGATGGACATGTATTATGATTTTATGATGGACTTTATGATGGATTATGTGATGGACATGATATTTTGATATTTATATGATATGCGATGGACCTTATTGACACTATGTGGTGCTTATGTGATGGATGTTTATCTATGGATGTCTGTATGGATGTGTTTTATTCTAGATGATTATGATATATGCATGTGTCTATGATTATTTATATTCATGCCTATGTGGATGACAGGGATGAAATGCATGATGCCTAACACTTTATAATGCAGGATGTGATGGATGATTTATGATGTTATATGCTATGGGCATGATACTAATTCTTTGTGATGTAGGGGTTGATGTATGTGTGGAGACATAAAATTCATGCCTACAATGGATATCTTTAGAAATCCTTGTGATTGATGTAACAAATGTGATCCAAAAATGTCAATCAACTCATATCACATGGGCATTTGTGTTGTACACTATACAATCAATTTTCTTTTAGTTTTAGTGGGAAAATTTCTCTAGGCATGTTATTATGATTTGATGTATGTTATGAAAATACAATGTGATGGACTAATATGTTCAAAATAATGACTCTAAACAACCTAAAAAGATAATGTAATGAAATGATAAAACTTAAGATGCTTAGAATAACCAATTAAGATTAATCTAAACAACTTAATATGAACATGAGAGTGATAAATGCACATGAGATGAAACAAAATGAACCTACCATACTAGATGAGATGAAATTGATTCTATTTAGGATCAAATTGTACTTTATACCTTTAATATGATATTGATCAAGGTTAATGAATGATTGGATTCACCTGTTCCTATGACAACCATGCTTTTCCTTATAGTTATGTATCAGTCTCATTTTCTTTTCTCATTTTGCATGTCATAGACTAGGGATTTGAAAACATAGATGACCTTGGTACAATTGGCATAATGAATGAATGCAACCTACATGAATGATGGGACTAATATCTGAATTAAATTAGCATAGGCATGAGTGTAAATAAGGCCTTGCATTGTGATGGAAGCTATTAATAGGCCTCCTTTATTTGTGTATCATGCTTTCTTTAGCTTATGGCAAGTACTTTTCCTATAATCATTATCAAAATGAGGGATGATGGGTGTGATACTGCACCACATGTCAAGATGAGAAATGGGGTGTGGTACTACACCTATCAAAAACCATAGGAATCATGAGAAGAAAAGGAGGTGAAAGATGAGTGTTTGCACAACCAAAATCACCAATCATAGGTTAGGGATAGGATGGGTGGAGGATAAATGTGATGCAATGGGATGAAAAATGAAATGCAATCCTATTGCTATTTTGCCGATTTGGAGCACTTATTTTTGCTATAGCACAAGACACAATAAACCAGGGTATGAGGAACCAAGGAAGATTAGTGTCTAATGCATGAAACAAAGAAAAAAGAAAAGGAGGCTATCCCAACACCCCAAAGTCACAATGAATTTGGTTAGGCCAAGAATTGGGATAACCACAAGCACAAAGGATGCCCCAACGTAACACAAGACCGCAGGGATCTTGGTGGGTACTATGAGGGACAACCAAGAAGATAGAAGTAGAAAAAATATCAAGATATACCCCTATGTTTACCAGTCAAAGTACACCATGATATGATGGCTCAAGGTGACCCTGACAAGGTATAATAGGGAGCCCAATTGATAAAAAAAATGCCAAAATTATCAAAAGATCACAATCAATTTCAAATGTCCTTTGCCACAAGATCAAGAGGTGGATGGGATTGATACGGTTTGATGCAAGAAGGATACATACTATTAAGACCAAAGATGGAGACTAAACTAAGTGATCGACATGACTTAGGATACTCAAAACTGATTGAACCTCTTGATACTAGTGGATCTTGTTTGTTAAGAACCAACTAGATAGGGTCATACTCAATGACATGACACAAGACACAAGACACAAAACTGACACACCCTAAAGACCTATGGGCTCAAGGGTTTATCAAAGATTAGCCTTTCCTACACAAAAGCACAGAGCCCTTGTAGTTCGATAAAAGACTGATGATGGACCATGGATAAAAGTGGAAAGAGGACAATGGATACCAAGATGGATGACAAAGATCAGACAAACAAAAGCCTCGGGGGTAGATCAAATGATCAACCTTTCCTATGTGAAAGTGCAGGGGCAACGTAGTTCGACTAAGACCAGGGACAAAAGATGGGACCAAACAAATGAATGATAGAGGACTGATAGAACAAGATGGATGAAAGCCCTAAGAGCATATCCAAATTGGTTTGTAGACCATACTATTCTAGATACTAAAAAATAATAAGGATATCTATTAGGGAGGACTGTGTCCAAATTAAGGTGTATGCAGTCGGATTTGTTATTAATGACATGACAGGATGAGAAATAATGAGGACCGACATGATGAAGGACCCTAAGTGAAGGTGAAAGACCGATTGATGACACAAGATTAGATTGGAATAAAAAGCTCAAGATTGTGGATAGCTAATGAAAATCTTCCAATGCTTAACCAAGACATACCAAGTGGTGGATAAGCGAATGTGTGAAGGGATTGGATCGATATGATGTCGGGACGAGATGTGAGGAGAGGATAGATGGAAGCATAAAGCAACTAGGATACACAATAGATAATGATTAAGCCCTCTACGAATGGTGTTTGTTGCTAGGTTTTCACAAAAAGTACATATCCAAGGTGCCACCAAGGGTGGTTTTCACCATGGGATGAATTATTTCTCTTTACTATTTTTGGATTTTTTTGACCTTTTATATTTTTTTTTTATTTTTACCATTATTTACTTCTTTTTTTGGTATTTTTTAGGATAGGATAACCCAACTGACTTAGGTGTAAAACCTCTTCAGGTGCATGATGTTGATAGGCTCCTCTAAGGATTCTCCTTTAGGTGTAGCAAGCCTATAGGCCCTAAAATAATATTTGGCTATAACAACATAAGGACCTAGCCAATTTCCCTCAAACTTTCCTTTCTTGTCTTGATCTTGTTGAGTACATTGATCCTCCTTAAGGACTAGATCACCAACATTAAATTGGTGAGGATGAACTTTCTTGTTGTAGCTCCTCCTAAGATGATGTTGGTGTGCTTGAAGATTATTGTAGGCTCTGATATGCTTTTCATCCAAGAGTTCCAATTGATTGAGCCATGCAACCTAAGTGTCATCATCACTTATTAGGTTCTTCAGATATATTCTAAGTGATGGGATCTCAACTTTGATCAACAAGACAACATCAACACCATAAATGAGGGAGTATGGAGTGACACCGGTGGAGGTGTGAATGGATGTGTGGTAGGCCCAAAGGGTGAGATGAAGATGGAGGTGCCAATCTCGACCAGTATTATTGACCACCTTTTTAAGGATTTTGATAAGTGTTTTTTTGGTAGCCTCGACTTGACCATTACCTTGTGGGTAATAGGGCGTGGACCAATGATGCTGGATATGATAAGTCTCACAAAGGTGTTTCATAAAATGATTTTTTAATGGATTTCCATTATCATTGATTATTGTGGAAGGGATTCCATACCTACAAAGAATATGGAAGAGGATGAATTTGGAGATCTTAATACCTGTAATTTGAGAGAGTGGAATTGCTTCCACCCACTTGGTGAAGTATTTAGTGGCGGTGATGATGAAAGTGTGGCCATGAGAAGATGGAGGGTAGATCTTTTCGATGAAGTCAAAAACCCACTAAGAAAAGGGCCATGGTGCTATGATAGGTTGCAAATATTGGGCGAGAGCATGTATCAAATCCGCATGTTGCTGATAGGGTAGGAATTTCTTCACGAACTCACAAGAGTCATGCTCCATTTTAGGCCAATAATATCTAGCTTTGAGAATCCTTTTGGCTAAGGCCATGCCATTAGAATGGGCCCCATGGACACCACTATGTACCTCAGTTAATGTAGTGTAGGCTTCTAATTAGTTCAAAAACCTAAGAAGAGTTCGATCATACCCATGAAAATAAAGCGTATCTCCCATCATAGTATAGCAAGATGTACATTGGATGAAGGATTTACGTTGATTTCATGTAAAGTCGGGAGGTAGGATGTTATCACAAAGATAGATGTAAATTTCATGGTACCAGGGTGATGGAGGACCTATGATATTTCACACCATGTCACTCTCAAGGATATAATATGTCAGGATTAAAAGTTTTTCAACAAGGAAATCACAGTCCATTCAATCTTTAGGCATATCAATGAGGGAACCAATCATAGCCATCACATCAACTGCCTTATTTTGAACTCTAGGGATCTATTGAAACTGGATGAAGATGAAGTATTTATTAAAGTCATCCACCATGCATTTGTAGGGTAACAACTTGTCATCCTCTATTTGAAATTCATCATTGACCTATTTGATAATCAATTGAGAATTTCCAAAGACTCATAGACGAGTGATGTTCCATTGAATGGTGATCCTAAGACTAGTGATAAAAGCTTCATACTCAACTATATTGTTTGTGCATGGAAATGCTAATCTGAATGACTTCAGGATGTAGTCACCCTGAGGAATGACAAATAAGACACCCGCACTAGCTCCATTATGTGTGTGTGACCCATTAAAATAGAGCATCCATGTATCTACTTCTGCGACTGTGAGGACTTCTTCATTAGGAAATTTAGCTACCAAAGGATATGCATCAACAAAAGGAGCATCTGCTAACTAATCTGCTATTACTTGTCCCTTGATCACCTTATAGTCCACATAATCTATGTCAAATTCGCTCAGTAGCATGACCCACTTGGCCATGTGACTAGTTAAGGAAGTTCTAGATAGAAAATACTTAAGTGGATCAACTTTTGATATCAACTTCACAAGATGACTAAGCATATAATGGTGAAGCTTTTATGAACTAAAGACTATGGATAGACAAGCCTTTTCCATTGGAGAATAGTTGAGTGCATAGCCCACTAATGTTCGACTAATGTAGTAGATTGTGTGCTCTTTAGAGGAATCATCATGCTAAGCTAATAATGCCCCTAATGCAATTGAAGTAGCTGAGATGTACAACAGAACTGGTTTACCTGGAATATGAGGAATGAAGATGGGTGGATGATCCAAGTACTCCTTAATTTTCTTGAAGCCTTGTTGAAATTCTAGATCCCACTTAAAAGTGGTATCTTTTGCAGAAGATGGGTGAATGATTGACACTTGTCAGCTAGCTAAGCTATGAACCATCTAATGGACTGTAGCATATCTTGAAGGCTTCTTAACTACTTGAGTTTACACAGTAGGGGAATTTCCATTATTTCTTTGACCTTTGCATGATCTACCTCTATACCCCTTCTGGAGATGATGAAGCCCAATAGTTTTCCTAATGTAACCTCGAATACACATTTCTTCAAATTCAGATGCGATTTGTAGTGCTTTAATCGCTCAAAAAATTTCTTCAAGATCATGGGATGCTCTTCTCTAGTCTTGGACTTCCCCAATAAGTCATCAACATAATCTTCCATTATGATATGAATGAGTTCATGGAAGATAACAATCATGGCACATTGATAGGTTTCCACGGAAAAATTTAGTGGCGAATCTTCGTTAATTGGTGAATAATTGAAATTGGGACCTCTAAAAATGGTGAATAGTACAAGCTAAAAAGGATGTTGAATCACCAAGTTTTTACAAAAAAATAATTTTTCCCTAATCAATTCTCCTATTTAAATGATGCATCATTGGAACTAATTCGCTAGTAGTTTATACTATAATTACAAATATTTTTAATTATATTCGCCAATAATATTATATTCATACCATTGATTTTGGGGAAATTTCACCACTAATTATAAATTACCATTTAATTTTGGGGCTTTTATTTATTTCCATTGATTACTTTTTAATCGGATGGTTGCAAATTGATTCGGCGACCTAATACACATGTGCCTTTTAAAAGGCTTATTGAGGCTCAAAATTTGTTTTGGGCCACATGATTAAATCTAATTGTGACCCAAAATAAATTTTGGGCCTCAACAAGCCTTTTTAAAGGCACATGCATATTAGGTCACAAAATTAACCTAAAGCCATGTCTAATTAAAAAGATAATCGATGGTAACATTTTCACTTTTCAATTAGTCTTAATTTCAAAGTGATATTTTAAAAAAACACTTAATCTATGTGTGCTCCAATGTCGCTATCCCCGGACCCTGTGAGGGGGTGTTTCCCCCTCGAAAACCACAAGGGGGATGCCTCCTTGACCCCGCGAAGGAATTTCCCTTGACCTCAATTTACCGGGCACCGCTTCAATATTACAAAAAAAATAAAAAAATGGGGAAACTACATCGACCAACTATGCAAATTTTTAAAAGAGAGATTTGCCATTGTAATTAATCTTTTTAGTGATTATTCGCTAGGATTCACCACTATGGTTATTATTTTTACCAATTATTCATTAAGATTCACCAGGATTTTATAAATTTTTTAATAATGTGCATAGATTCACTAGGAAAATTAATAATTTTTTTCAAATAAAGGGAAAGATTCGCCAAGATTTTACACCTTCGCCAAGGGGGTTTTAAAGTTATCCTATAGTTTTTGTTTGATAGGCTTGGCATCTGAATGAATGCCTGAGTAGTGTACCACTAAAGCAAGATACAGACCTAGCATGTCAGAATAGATCCATGCAAAATTGATGATTCCCTCTTTTAGCAGATTGATTATGATAGAATGCTCTTCTTCTAACAAGGATTTGGCTACATATGTGATCTTGGGATCTTCCTCGGTTTCAAAGTTAATTTCCTGATTTTCTTTCATCAAGATAGAGGACCATTCAGACCACTGAGTTCCTACAAGGGGAAGATGAACATCCCCATCCTCTAGCACCTCGTTGAGGTTTTCACTATCAGATACACCCTTTATTTTGACTTTTGTGGAGTCAAGAAGTGCCTTAGAGAGGTTTTCACTAGATGACCCATTTTTATTTTGTTTATTCTTACTTTTATGGTTAGGGTGTTCATCCTCCCTCAATCCCATGAGATGCACATAGGTATCCACTGATGGAAAGGTGTCGATAGGTGCACTACCTTGTAGGTCCTAGTTAATAAGTTTAGGATTGTGAAGGGAAAGGTTGATGGAAAAGATGGATAGGCAGTCAAACATGGATGAGAGATCTGCATCATCATATGCGAGTATGATGGACTCTTCCTCAGGTATGTCTTCAAGGAGACCATTATCCACACTAACATTATTGGAGGTACTAGTTGATGGTGCAGGACCCTTTTGCTTCGTGTCATAGCCTAAGCCCAATTGTTTTGGTCGCACAGGAATATTAATAGGTTGTCATCTTCCTTGTTCTTCTTTACTGAGGCTTCCCCCTTGATAATTATACTTTTCAGCTAGCTTAGAGGCATGTGGATAAGTTTCTTGAAAATATTCCTTAAGAGGGGGAGAAGGTTCAGGCTCCTCGCAGTATATCCATTGACTAATATCATCTTCTAGTTGATCTTGTCTTATCCCAGGAGATTGGAAAGTGCTAGACCCCATGTTCCTAGAACTCAGAGTGATTGTCTTCTCTTCTTCTTTTGGTGTGGAGTGAGAGGGTTGGCCATACATATGAGGTGAGGGTGGCATGGTTGCCACATTTAAAGTTGTGTGCATTTTGTACTCACCACAACATTTTTCTATGATCTGGACCTTAGTGATCATGGAGTCGGATTTGGAAGATGGAATGGATGGGGTGGTGGATAATGTGTTGGAAGATAGATGGGATGATGATGCCTAAGGTACCCCCACTTCCACTTCTAGACAGTAGTGAGAATGAGGGAAGGAAGCTTATAATGCATGACAATATTCAAAGGGTTGCAGATTAGTATGTATAGTTACTTCCATCCCATTAAATGGGAACTTCAAACATTGATGATAGGTGGATGGGATGACCTACATGGCATGGATCCATGGGTGGACAAGAAGAGTTATGGGTATGTGTAGGATCATGATGGGCCAAAAAGTGGCTATATAATGGGTATGTGTAGGGGTATGTGGCTGATGGATTTTTTTTTACCCAAAATTGATAAAATGAAAAGGGTTTTTAAAGGGGATTCTCAGCTTTCCACCAATATAAATTATGCTTTACTTTGAATTTAATAAATAATTATTATTCATTTTCTATTTAAATTACAAATAAAGTCCTAATTGATAGGCTGATTGAAAAACATCTATAACTTTCAAACGGTATCACATTTTTTGAATCCAAAATATGAGTCACATTCTATGCTTCACATACTATAGGATTTGAAAAAAAAAATGAATTTCATGAAGTTTTGACCAAGTTAAGGTGGTCAGACATACGAGTTTTTAAAATTTTCAAAAGTTGTAATAAAAAATTCATAATTAATTATTTACTTGGGAAAAATTGCAAAAAATATCCATCACATGAGGACATGAGTCCTCTACTTATATCTAAAATATTATAGAAAATAATTATCATTTTATTATGGTTAGGGTGGTCAGACAGACACCTACTTCTTATTTTATCCTTGAAATTTAAGTACTACTACATTGAAATTTCAAATTTTCACCAACAGATTTAAAAAACCTAAAGGAAGCCTAGGAAAATATCCAATTTGCTATAGATTCTATTCTTACATACTTTGAAATAATATACAACTTATCCAAATTTTTACTAATTTTCTAACTTTGATTTTTCTAACTTTTTGCCACTTAAGGGCCTACTTTTTCCATGATGATCCTCAAGCACATACCCTTATATATAGCCAGGTCCAGCATCAAGACATGAATGTAAGTAGCATTGCACAGGGACAACCTAAATTGGAAGAAAAATGGTTCCCTCAAAGTCATGTTCTGCATTGTCGTATGCATTGATGGTGATAACCTAGTTGTTCAAGTTAGCATGGGTATAGCCTACCTATTTTGCGAACTTCAAAGTACAAAGATTAAGGGCAGAGCCATTATCTACCAAGACCCTTTTTACTTTATGTCAGGATACAAGGACCTCAATATGAAGGGGACAATTATGGTTCGAGTTGATGGGTATGTGCAGGATCATCATGGAAAAAATAGACCCTTAAGTGGTGAAAAATTTAGAAAAATCAT
>VDFB02165342.1:0-16101 GCA_007258455.2 Sequoia sempervirens | reverse complement strand
TATTTAGAGTGTTGTCAAGTGTTGTAACACACTTTCACATTTCTCTAGGCTTTTCTTTAATAATTGGGTTTTCTTATGCTTTAATTGGCCCTACTTTGCATCCACAAGCCTCATTTACTATATTTTTTCGAGGATAATCCTGACACCAATCAGTAACCAATCATAATTCAGGTGTTTCTGGCTTGTGTGGCCCAAATTTAATGTTTGGGCCTCATTCGCCACCTTGGGCGAATGAGTCCCAGCGAGGTCTTTTTGGCCCCGATGCAGGTTTCACACATTTCTAAGCACTTTTCGGTTTTAGTCCCATACATTATGTCTAGTGGGACTCATTCCCCACCATGGGCGAATGAGTCCCATGTGACCAAAATTCAAATTTAATTCAAATTTCCGACGGGTGGGGAATGAGTCCCACGTGACCAAAATTCAAATTTAATTCAAATTTCCGACGGGATTTTATTCTCCTAGATCTTATGTCAGCTTATAGTGTTGTAGTTTTGGGAATTCTTCCATAATTGAGTATAAATACAAGGTTATTTCACTCATATTCATACCTAACAAATTTTACAAGCATTCAAGAGTTCACAAGAGCGTTTGAGCATTCAAGGAATTTCAAGGGCAGATTATCAAGCATTTTAGAGCATCCTTCAAGTGTCAATCATCGTGGAAAAAATTGCATTCATCATGTTTGTTATTGTGCTAACATTTGTGACGTAGAGTTTATGACTCAAGCAAGCATTTCAAGCAAGATCAACATCATTCAAGCAAGAGTCAAGAACCACATCCATTGCAACCATTTCATTATTTTCAACCACATTTGCAGGACCTTATTTCTATGGTTTGGTGAGTTGCAACATTGCTATTTGTTCATTCATCATTCTCCTTTCATATTTTTTTCATTTCAAGGTTTAATTACCAACAAGGGGTTTGACCAATGAAAACCCCTATTCACTAACCCCACAACATTTTTCCCTCTTCTTGTGTGTGATTTGTAGGGCTAGGTTGTAGATTCGTCACAGAGCAAAGTTGGAGAAATGTTGTCAAATTCCTAAACTTGTCATCAAGCCTTGGAGAAGCTTGGAGAAGGCCTCTAAGTGGCAATTTGCAATTTCGGATCCGAAAACCAGTCAAGAAGAGGATAGCAGATCGAGAGGAACATAATCTAGTTCAGAACTTCTAGAAGAGTAGAAGTGGATTGATTCACCACTATTGGCAAATGAGTCCCACTGTACAGGCTTGACAAAGATTTTTACAGATTTGGATACCCTTTTGACTGAAACCTATATCTGCACATTTTCCCAAAAACTAGATTGATTTGCCCAACTTGGCGAATGAGTCCTAGTCAACATTTACAGTAGATTTTTTAGTGATCCATACCTCCATTCTACCTTCTTCAATTTCCAAGGTGCACACTTCCAGTTTTATAGCTTTTTGTTGTATTTTACTTGTCTTTTTAGGTTATTTAGAGTTAGTTTGTATTCAATTAGGGCTTTGTTTCACAACTTGCATTACATTGTCTTTTCCAAGTCTAAACTTGCTGATGAACCCCTCAATATATCATATTCTTTTCCCAAAACAACCCTATTGCAAGATTTCAATGTCCTTTGCATTGAGATATCTAGGGTTATCCTTGAGTGGAATCTCTCTGAAAGTGGGTGTGAATCAACCATATCATATCACAACAAACACAACACACTCACATTTTAATAGGTTCCATTTTTGTGAACCTGCATTTAGAACACCAAAATTCTGACTTGGAGTGCATTTGCATCCTAGATTTAGTTTGCATTAATATTGCATTAAGACTTGCATTGGTTGATTTGCATTCTAGGGTTTCAAATTTTCATTAGTGAAAAGCTCATTTAGCTTGCATTATTGCATTCAATTAAATTGAAAATTAATCAAATTGTACATTTGCATCTCATACATAGCTCAGAAAACATAAAAAGCATAAGATTCAACTTAAAAATTCTCAAAATTTTCAAAAAAATTAGTACCTAGACTCATTCGCCACCTTGGGAGAATCAGTCCCTTTGCATATTCTTCACTGCATTTTTTAGCATTTACAATTCAGTTTCTGAGTTTTTGTTTGTTGTTGTCACCTTTTTGTTTCAGTGTGCAGACTTTCTATTTCATTTAATTCATTGCATTTAGCTTAAATTCATTCATCTTGTGCATTCCTTAAAATCAAAATTGCATTTATAACATTGTTGCATAGTTTAGAATCTGATATTTGCATCATGGATATATGCTTGAGCAATATTTGGATGTCATTAATGACCTTAGTGGATGTGTCAAGTTGTGCCTTTGGAAGTGATCCTAACAAAATTGAACTCACTCATGCTCACTCAACTCCTAATGTGTGTCCTCATCATGATGTTGACATCATTGGAGAAGATGATGACGGCATGAATAAGTTCCTGAACGATTGCCTTGACAACCTAGAAGGTAATGCATCATTTTATCCATCCATGAACCAACAAAATCTCCTACCATACCACCTCTTGAGATGTTTGGTTACTTATATCCTTAACCAAAAGTTGAACCTAAGTTCCCTATGATAGGTGAACCTAGTTCCTCTAAACAAGAAAACACTCAACCATTTTATGATAATAAGGTAACAAACACTCCCATCAATCTTGAAGAAATGTATGGAAAAGGCTTCACAATCTTGAGCAAGCAAGGATGTGACACAACAAGTGAACACAAAATTCATCAACTCCTAGAGCAAATACCAACTGATGAAAACAAAAAGGGGTTAGGATATCAAGATCCCTCTCATAACAGAAAGCCTTCTAGAGAATATCTAAGGCTTCGAAGTGATGGTACGGTGATCTTTGATTCTCCTTCTGATTTGAATGTCCTCCCTAAGGAACAACCAAGGACTAATAACAATGACAAGGATGAGAGGATCACCATAGGTCCTCGTCCTCAACATTTAACTAGACAAGTTGGTGAATCTAGCAAATGCAAAAGACCTTACAAATTACAAAAGTTACAACCTCCTCGTCCACCACCCGAAAGTGAAAGGAAACTACAATTGCTTTTCAACAAAGAACTAATAACATTACCACCTATGAATAGACTAGTACTATATCCTAAAGATGCAAAAGTCCCACATTGCGCATATCGTCGAATTCTCAGACACAATACAAATGAATGTCGTGCATTCCAGTTAGTATTGAAAAACTTTCATTTTGATGGCAATGATTGCCATCGGGTGAATGCCTAGCTTAATATTGTTTCACCCCTTGTCATGTAATAGTTGTAGAATATTCTATTCTCACTATTACATGACCTTTTCGGTCACCTACCTCGGCTCATTCTTGTCTCGCACTCAGTGGGGGCAAGAAATTGATAGCCTTGTCCTAGTAATGCATTTATTGTTGTCCCTTAGGTTTGTTGTTCACCTTCCGCTTATACAGATTGAGATTGATAGGCGGATGACTTGCTCATAGGTTGACTCGTATTTGCCTTAGTAGTCTTTTGCAATATTTTCTTTTTTCTTGTTCTTTGGTGTGATTGCATGTGCGTAATGTGATCCCCCATGACATTGTATTTGATGTTCTCTCTCTCTTTGTGACTGTCAACAATGATTTTGGATTGGCCACACAATGCTTTGCTCCTTCTAGGGCTTTTCACCTAAAAAGAGAAAGGGGATTGAATGGGGTCCAAAATGCAAATGTCTACACTAAAAGATTAATATAAATAAGATGTATTATGTCCAATTACGATGTACTAATGCACTGATCTAAAAATAAGATGATTTAATGATGCAAAACCTAAGAAATGTGAAGCGCTGGAAAACACAGTGTGATATGCAGAAATATGAAACAAATGCAATACATGACAAAATAGAGATGCAAGACAGAAACTATGCACCTGGAAATTGATGTAGAGCTGAATATAGATTGTACAGACCTCTGAAATTCTAGAAATTTTGATTTTTAAGCCAACTGGAACACTTACGCCAGGCTAGGCGACTTAGTCCCAAATCAGGGAAACTGCCCAGAAAGCTATTTCTGCCAAATTGGTATTTGAAACTGTAAAAATATCCAAAAAAGCAATGCAATGGGACTAAGTCACCACTATGGGTGACTTAGTACACTTTGGATTTTTTGCAAATCTGAAAGTGGAAACGGAAACCCACAACCTGCACTTTACTTTTTGACAGAAATTTGGATCTAAATCTTCGAAAAACCCTACAAAACAGAGGAAAACTTGATTTCTAATGGGGGGTTTACCTTAGTCAAACCCCTAGTTGGTATTTAAACTTTGTGAAGGACAAAATCTGCATAAAACCCTAGCCCTAAGTGTGTCTAAGACTAGGAAAAGCTCAAATGAGACAAAACCCTATTCTAATGTGCTAGAATAAGATAAACAAATGGCACTTGAATGATGCAAGAATTTCATGCAAAAAACCCTACAACATTTTAAATGAATTCAATTGACATGCAAATGTAATGCAAACCTTAAGTCTGAAGATAGAGAGAAAATGTAAGATGGAATCACTTTGAAAACAAGTCATTAGGTGTGATTTGATGGCTAATTGCATCTCCTCAACCTAGATTTCTCCATGATTCACCATAGGCATCAATGATCAACCCTTTACAATGTGATATCTTGAAGAAAAAGTGAGCTTGAAGACCCACAAAAACCCTAGTTTGCTTCCCTAAAGCTTCAATTTTGTTGTAAAATGTTAATGAATCTTCTTGTGTAAGATACTTTTGCTCTTGACTTTTGATTTTTGCTTTGTAAAAATGACTAGGAGATTTGAAAAATGACATAAAATGTGTATTTATGGGCATCAATATCTAATTTTCCCATTATTTAAACCTAAAAGGTTGACATCCACTGAAAAATTTAATTGAATTGATGAAATTCCTACTCAAAAGTGGAAAATACCCCGAAAGGGACTAAGTTGCCACCTTGGGCGACTTAGTCCCACTAGGGGTTTTTTTGGCCAGTTTCACAAAATTTTACTAGTTTGAATGTTATTTGTCAGGATTTAAGTGATTTGTGAGTGAATTAGGCCTCAAAGTCCAAAATCATGAGCATTAGGGGCCTATAAATGCAATTTTTAAGGGGTGATTGATACAAGGTCTCTAAAGTAGGACCCAGTTTACAGCAAAATTGTCTCTTTCATCAAGAGTATACAATTTTTGGGGATACAGTGATATTCCTCTATTTGTACCTTCATTCTTTTCTATGCCATAAATCTCTTACTTTACCTTTTTTATCTCTTTTTCGTTTGTCTTGTGTTTTCCTTTTAGCGATGACCCAAAGCATCGAGACACCCTATGTCTCTTCCATGTTGACCCAAAAGGCTTTCTTTTTCCTTTTTTGCCTCTTCAGTTTCTCTTTTTCATTTGTCTTGTGTTTTACTTTTGGGGATGACGCAAGGCATCAAGACACCCTATGTCTCTTCCATGTTGACCCAAAAGGCTTGCTTTTCCCTTTTTTCCTTTACAGTTTCTCTTTTTTCATTTGTCTTGTTGTTTTCTTTTGGGGATAACACAAGGCGTCGAGACAACCTATGTCTCTTCCATTTTGACCAAAAAGGTTTTCCTTTGTTTTCACTCTCTTTGTGCCATTCTTTCAGTTCTATGTGTATTTGGGGGATGATGACAGTTCCAAGCTCTCTAAAAACATTGCAACAAAGAACATACTAACCCCAAATCCATAGATCCCTTATGTGTTTGGTGTTTTCATTTTGGGGGCAACCCCTCCCTTTTCTTTTTCTCCCACATGACGCAGCCTTACTCGGAAACATATGACTTGGCATTGGGTTTTCTAAGTTGGCTCTGATGTCTTCTTTCTTGTTTGCATTTTTTATTTGCTACTTTAAAGTAATTGCTCACAGTATGGTGTTTAGCAATTTCTTTAAAGTGGGGGCATACATTGGCATTATTCTTTTGCATTTTCCTTCTCTCTATTCTTGGTGTAACCTTCTTAATTCATACGATGGGTTTGTCGCTTTGTGGATGACTTTGGTTGTGATGTCCTTCAGGAGAGTCATATCTCTTAGTATATTACATTCCTCTTAGTGGCTTGATGCGACACACTACATCCCCTAAGTTGCAAATTTTCTATTCTTTGATTTGTCCTCTCTTGGAGACATTAGGCACAATGTTCCCTAAGTTAAAAACCTCGCATGAACTAAGCAAGATTCCTTTGAACATTTCCTATTTTTGCATTTTTAATTATATGGCCCCTTTGCCATCTTGTTTGTTCATGAGCTCTAAGCATACGAAGTTTTGCTTGTCTCATGAAGCTCGAAAATCATTTTTGTGTAGCGCCTTATTAAAGTTATCATGAAGTATAACTTTGGTATGGTTTGAACTGGAAGCCCAATCCGAGGCATGACTTTTCCCATAAACACTTGTGTGTGTGTTTGAGTACATACCAACCATTAGTGTATGTTTCTCACCTTTTAGGACTTCTCACCTAGCGGACAGCCAAGAGTTCCCTTGCCTCAAAGTGAGTATGGGTTTTTCGAACAAACAGCCTAGATCCGATCCACATCAGTATGGACAAACGATCGAAGCTTGATCCAATTCTTTTATTTCACCTTATTCTCTTTTTTTATCTTTGGCGGTGTATGCTTGGGCATTGTCAGTGTTCTTTATATAATTTTCATGTGTGTTTCTTTGTGCCTATATTGGTTTGTCATGGGATCTTAATCTTGGGGGCTTGATCACCCCTCTTGATCGTTATCTCATCTTATTGGAATTGGTGCATTTGAATGCCCCTCTTCATGCATTATTGTCTACTTTAGTGTGAGTTTGAAGCAAGTTCATCCTCTCACTAAAGTGGGGGCTAGATGGAGTCACCAAAAAAGTAACCCTTCTATTTTTTCTGATTTGTTCGGGCTCTCCTCATGATTTTGGCTTAATGTTGCCTCGATTTGATGTTACAATATCGATAACACATTCACATTAGGTCTTGGGCCCTTGTGAACTAATGGAATTTAATGTTGTCTTGCAAAAGTGTTGTGAAGTGTTGTAACACACTTTCACACTTTTCTAGGGTTTTATCAATTAACTAAGCTTAATAAACTTATTTTTAATCATAATCAACCTTAATCTTGCCTTATTTGGAATGTTGTAAAGTGTTGTAACACACTTGCACATTTCTCTTGGCTTGTCTTTAATAATTGGGTTAAATTCTTATGCTTTAATTGGCACTATTTTGCATCCACAAGCCTCATTTATTGCATCTTTTCGAGGATAATCCCAACACCCATCAGTAACCAATCATAATTCAGGTGTTTTTGGCTTGTGTGGCCCAAATTTAGTGTTTGGGACTGATTCACCACCTTGAGCGAAAATGAGTCCCGCCTAGGTATTTTTGGCCCCCATGCAGGTTTCACACATTTCTAAGCACTTTTCATTTTTGGTCCCATACATTATGTCTGGTGAGACTCATTCGCCACCTTAGGAAAATTAGTCCCATGTGACCAAAATTCAAACTTAAATCAAATTTTTGGCTAGATTTTCTTCTCCTAGATCTGATGTCAGCTTGTAGTGTTATAATTTCAGGAATTCTTGCATAATTGAGTATAAGTACAAGGTTCTTTCACTCATATTCACACCTAGTGAATTTTACAAGCACTCAAGAGTTCACAAGATCATTTGAGCATTCACAAGAGAATTTAAGGCATTTCAAGGGCAGATTATCAAACATTTTAGAGCATCCTTCAAGTGTCAATCATCATGTCAAAGATTGCATTCATCATGTTTGTTATTGTGCTAACATTTGTGATGTAGAGTTTATGATTCAAGCAAGCATTTCAACCAAGATCAACATCATTTAAGCAAGAGTCAAGAACGACAACCATTGTAGCCATTTCAAGCACATTTGCAACACCTTATTCCTAGGGTTTGGTGAGTTGCAACATTGCTATTTGTTCATTCATCATTCTCCTTGCATATTTGCTTTCATTTCGAGGTTTAATTACCAACAAGGGATTTGACCAAGGAAAATCCCTATTCACTAACCCCACAACATTTTTCCCTCTTCTTGTGTGTGATTTGCAGGGCTAGGTTGCAGATTTGTCAAGGAGCAAAGTTGGAGAAACATTGTCAAATCCCTAAAGTTGTCATCAAGCCTTGTAGAAGCTTGGAGAAGGCCTATAGGTGGAAATTTGCAATTTCGGATCAAGAAACCAGTCAAGAAGAGCAGAGCAGACCAACAAGAAAAGAATCTAGTTCAGAACTTCTAGAAAAGCATAAGTGGACTGATTTGCCACTATTTGAGAAAGTGTCCCACTGTACAAGCATGAAAAAGATTTTTACAGATCTGGATACCCTTTTGGCTAAAACCTGTATCTGTACATTTTCCCAGAAACTAGACTAATTCGCCCAGCTTGGTGAATGCGTCCTAGTCAGCATTAACAACATATTTTTTAGTGATCTTGACCTCCATTCTACCTTCTTCAATTTCCTAGGTGCACACTTCCAATTTTATAGCTTTTTGTTGCATTTTACTTGTCTTTTTAGGTCATTTAGAGTTAGTTTGCATTCAATTAGGACTTCATTTTACAACTTGCATTACAATATCTTTTCCAAGTCTAAACTTAGTGGTGAACCCCTCATTAGATCATATTCATTTCCCAGGACAACCCTATTGCAAGATTTTAATCTCCTTTGCATTGAGATATCTAGGGTTATCCTTGAGTGGAATATCTTTGAAAGTGGGTGTGAATCAACCATATCAGATCACAACACATACAACACACTCACATTTTTAATATGTTCCAATTATACCTTCAGGAGGGTTTGCATGGTCCTTCTTCTCTTTTATGCTAGGTCTTTTTCCTTGAATGGGGTTTTGTCCTTCTCATGCATGCCATTGAGAGAATTATCGTAACTTATCTCTCTTTAGGGGGGGAGTTTTATCCCACTGGGTTTTCTCCTTTTCTCTATTTGTGTGAAATTGCATTTGCATTTGAACATGGGTACCTAACATGGACTCATTCTTGGGACCCATCTTTGTGTCATTTGCGTAAGTACTCCCTAAGTTATAATTAAGGAGGTTGTTAGTGTAAATAGGTGTGTTACCTATCTAGGCCATATTTACGCATTATGTCCACTTATGTCCTAGGTATATTTAATTCCTAGATAAGATTTTATCTTTTTAGATTTTATTAAATATTAGTGTTCTATGATTATTTAATGTTGACTCATGTAATATAATTATCACATATCATTTAACATGGGTACATCATCACACCTTTCCTATATAAGCAAGGAATCATATGTACATTGTACCAACAACTATTCAATCTAGTAATCTTGCATCCATAATCATAGCATGATATTTCTGGTATTTCTCTATTGTGGAAGTTATTGTTGTCTTGCAATTGATCCTCGGGTGGTCAGGAATTCACCATAAACACCTACAAATAATCATCTTAAATGTTGTAATATCAAAAAATGTCATTCATTACATTTTCACACTTGTTTGGGCCTCTTGTGAACTAAAGGGACTTAATTGTGCCTTATATAGGGTGCTGTAAAGTGTTTCATAACACTTTCACACTAATCTAGGGTTTTCGTTAATTAATAGGGCTTTTGGATGCCTTATTTGGCCTTATTTTGCATCCACAAGTCTTATTTGATGCATATTTTTGAGGATAATCCCGACATAAACCAATATCCAATCCTGATTCAGGTGTTTTTAGACTATATGGCTCAAATTTAGTGATTTGGGACTCATACACCATGTTGGGCATATGGGTCCCACCTAAGTTTCGGGGCCTCGATCCTAATTTCACATGAATCTAAGCAATTCTTGAAAAATGTGCCCCATAGCCTAGCCTAATGGGACTCATACACCACTTCTGGCATATGAGTCCCATGTATCTTAAAATTAAATTAAATTCAAATTCTTGGTAGGATTTTATCCTCCCTTAGATCTGATGTCGGCTTGTAGTGTTGTAATTTTGGAAATTAGGCATAAACAAGTTTAAATACAAGGTTATTTCACTCATTTTACACCTAGCAAGTTGAATAAGCATCCTTACATCAAATTTGAGTTCACAAGAGCATTCAAGAGTCTACAATAGCATTCAAGAGCATTCAAGAGTTGATTATCAAGCATTTCAAAGCATTATTCAAGTATCAAGCATCATGTCAATGTCATCATGCATCATGTTTTTTTTTTAGCTAACAATTGTGATGTAGGGTTTTGTGATTCAAGAAAACATTTAATTCAAGATCCATATGATTCACGCAAGAGTCAATATCTACATCGATCGAAGCCATTGCATACAAATTTGCAACTTTTTGTTCCTAGGCTTTGGTGAGTTACAACAGAGTATCTTGTTCATCCATCATTCCTTTATCTCATTTGATTTCATTACAAGGTTTGATTACCAAAATAAGGTTTGACCAAGGAAAACGCCTTTCCACTAACAAAATGACATTTTTCCCTCTCTTTAGTGTGTCATTTGCAAATCTAGGTTGAAGACCCTCTAAGGAGCAAGATTGGAAAGAAGTTTTCAAGTGTGAAAATTCATCAAAGTTGTCACTATGTTTACAAGACCATTGAAGGACACCTATAGAGCAAAATCTTTCAATTCAAATCTAGAAACCAAGTTAAGAAGACAAAGCAGAGATTGAAGAGCAGATTCAGATCTTGATCCTGTAAAAGAGCCAAGTGGGACTGATATGCCACTTCTGGTGTATGAGTCCTAATACAATGAAATTTGCCATTTTCAAGAATTCCAGACTTGTCTCTGCCAGATTTTTGTTCTTGCCCAGAAACCCTAATCTGGGACTAAAATGCCCAGTCTAGCGTATGAGTCCCAATAGGCATTAGATTCAGTATTTTCATCATTTCAGGTCACTGTTCAAGTTGCTACAGGTTTTCAA
This sequence comes from Sequoia sempervirens, assembly GCA_007258455.2. Lineage (NCBI taxonomy): Eukaryota > Viridiplantae > Streptophyta > Pinopsida > Cupressales > Cupressaceae > Sequoia > Sequoia sempervirens. The sequence goes on along the minus strand of VDFB02165342.1, from coordinate 5,227 downwards.
GTGCACACCTTTGATCTCTCAGTTTCCTATTCTATTTTGCATTTATTTCTAAGGAATTTCTTGTGGTTTTGCATATCGTTACATTTCATAATTAGATTTTGTATAGTACTAGTCTTTCCAAGCCCTAGCTTGGTGTTGAACCCCATTTTTGTCATTAGTCATACCCAAGGACATCCTATTGCAGATCTATTTCCCCCATTCCATCCTTGGATTGAGATCTCTAGGGTTTCCTTGAATAAAACAGAGGAAAACTTGTTGTTTAATGTCCTAAACTATAAGACCTACAATTTTCCACCTTTCAAATATATCCAAAAAAAAATGGCAAAGGCCCTAAAAATGAAGTCTAGGAACATTTTTTTCAAATTATCTCCCCATACAAACAAGCTTTATTAAAAAAAAATATTCTAGATAAAATAATTGACACTTCATAATAATAATGCTTTAAATTATTGTCGTCCAAAGAAGTTTTATAGAATGGCGAAAATTTTATTTAGTTGTACATCAACCTAAGTTAACATTAATGGTGAATTGACTAGTCCTTTTCTACCACAAAGATCTACTAGATAGCTTTATCAACTTATCCCACAGTTTGCAATTGCAATAAAAACTATATTGTATATCTTGAGAACTATTAAAAATTGATCATTCTATCAATAGTATTAGACTTACTAATAATAATACAAGCTAGTTATATTTGAAGCTGAAGCAATTTTGGGCTAAGAGATTGCTTAATATTACTTGAAGAATAGATTACAATTTATAGAGGAGTAAAAATACTGTAGACATTAAATGTCTACCTACCAACTACCTACCAAATACAGTTGATAAGATTGACATTTTTAAACCATTATCTTCTCATCATCATTTATAATACTAATACAAATATATAACATTGAATATAAGTGATATGCCCAAACCTTCAAAGAACTCCACTTCATATGCCTTTCTTAAGTTAAAACTTCTAACAATTCTACAACAACCAAACTCCTTTATCTTCAGCTTGTTGTATGTTCTGACAAGAAATATTTCATTTTCTAGATCTACACCATTTAATCATCATCAACCATAAACTCATAATGTATTCTTTTCTAATCCACTTTCTCCTTATATCAACCATTCATATTTTTAAATAGTCTTTTACTTATGTATGCACTTCCTTCATATGTTCTACAAACTCTTCTACTTCCATACTCATTTTCTCTCCATTCATGATATCTCTCAATTGTGATACATTCCTTGGACTGCTATCAAATGTGACTATAAATAGTGTTTATCCAATAATCCTCTCTAAACAATTGATATATTTAAACTTTATAGTGCTAATATGGATTCAATTTTGACAATGTAGCAAGCTTTGATATATATCTACAAGTATGGATTCCATCTCCAACATCCAAAACCCAAAATTCATGGATAAGTACTACATTTTTATTCTAGATGTGTTTGTCATGTTTTCTTATAATAAGATCAATACCCTTTTTGAACCAGCTCCCACTCAATCAAATATTAGTACAAAAAATATTCCACCCAACACCTACAATTCATGATGGTCAGGATCTAATACCAAATAAAAGGAACGAAAGTAAAAATGATTCCTAAAATAACATTAAATTAGACTATTGTGTAAATTTTAGATTTTCAAAATTATATACAACAAAAATAAATAGAAAACATAAGGAAAACAATACCACAACACACGTCTATGTGGGGAAAACCCTTCTAGTATAAAACTCCCTTGTTCCAAAACATGAATCAATTGTCTTATCAAAAATAAAAGTTGCAATAAAATGTCAAGGATGTGCCCATTTAAAAGTATCACCAACATACAACTCTTGATTAATTCGAAGAGCATAACAATGCCTTTAAATAAACTATCAAAACCTCTATCTCAACCACTCAATCATAGGATATGTAATACACAAAACCATGAAATGTTATTATAAAATCATGAGCTAAAACCAACCAAAAATATCGTGCCAAATACGTACTTAGAAAAATACACAAAAATTCCAAGATGATTTCATATGCTAAAAATAGTATATCTTTTAACCTATCATAACAATATCACAATCCAATTACTAGCTTGAACTTTCTATTTTGTGTTCATTATCTCCATCCAAAGATGTTTTATGATGTTTTATAACATATTTGATAAGTTGGTCAACCAGTCTTACTCCCTTATAGAGATCCTTACCATTTCTTAGATCTTTCTACACTTGTAACGTAGGAAACTAAACTTCTCAAGGGCACCACCTCTTGCATTATTTGATGTGATGCATGCTTTCTATGTTTCTTTCTATTACTGCAAGTTTAGTGTGATGCATTGAATGGATGTTTAATGTTGATGAAGTTAATGAATTTCAATGAATACTGATTCACCCCCTACTCAATATTTTGGGTGTTCAACATTTAGGTCATTTACGTTTGCCTCTCATGTCATATGATTGTGACAACTATCATTATGCTAAGGTTTCCTACCTTTCACCTAGCCTATATAAGCAATGCTCCTATTATACATTATGTACCCTGATGCATCTATTGTATCTATTTTATTTTATAATCTAATAGTAAATTCTTGCTGCTCTCTTATGGGAGGTTGTTTTTGTTTTGCAGGTGATCTTGGTTGCTTCAGTTTGTTGTGTAATTCTTACATGGTATCAGAGCTTCAAATCTACAAGACCCTTCTCTTAATCTACAATTAGTTTTTGCAAACACTTTGGCCCGAGTGCATTTTTAACAAAACACACATCATCGACTCTGGAAGGCCCAAAAACATATACTTTCATATAAAACAATATAGCATTTGGAGTATAAAAATTGCAAATTTTGGAGGGTTATATAAAATTTTATTAAAAAACTTCATAAAATAAGGATCCATATTGTAAAAACCTACAATCATTACATTTTAATGCTTATATCAAAATATTCAACATACTCTTCACACAAATCTGCATCATATGTCTAGATAGTCCTACACCACCCTATCAATATTTGATATACATTTAAATTTATTCAATTGAAAAAATATTTGTTAAATAGAAATAGGGTTTTTATATAGACCCTAGTTCTACAACCAAATGCTTCTTCTCATACCCAATTGAAGGCTCGACTTATCCCCTAAGCTACAAGTATGAACCACCAGTTGAGCTCCACATATTTTCATGACAACTAATCTTTGCTCCACCAACACTCAATGTTAATTTTCCACCTCAAGCACTCCTTAGTAGTTATTTCATAACTAATTAGTCAATACACTCAATCATACACAACACAACCCATCACTACCCAATTCTACCCACTGGATGGTGTTGTCACCCATTTTGTGCGTAGATAGTGAAGTGGCCCCTTTTTTATTGTCTAAAGGGATATATATTTTCCTACAGACATAAGTTTTTGTAGGGATGTCAACTTTTCATGCTTTTACAAATGCTAAAAATTTCATTCAGATTACTTTGAAGTGGTACAAGTATTCTTTTTTGATTTTACTAGGGGTACCTGGTATTTGATTTTAAAACTTGAATTACTTGTAATCTTCAACAAGCCATATCTTGTGAGCATGATATTTTATTGTAAATCTCTTATAGGTGTTGAGTAGTTATTTTTTGAGCCCTATACATTTGTCTATATTATTTATCTAGATTCTGCCTTAATTATTGAAATTTTAGTTTGAGGTGATTTTGGTACTTTGACCCATTCTAACAAAAATTGATTAAATTTATTGGTTCAATTTGCTTGGCGGCGGGGCTTCATTTTCAATATTCATTTGTATTGGAGAGCTCATAATTTTTGTTGAGAATTTAATTTCATTATAATTTGGAGATTCATATTAGTTCATCATTAGTTTTTTATTTCATATTTTTGTAATCATATTGCAAAGGGTAAAGTATAATAAATAGAGACATGATATCTTCAAGCGCTTACGTTGACTTCACCTTTTGCCACATTTATCTGGTCTTATTCTTCAACTTCGTACTTTTCATAAAAAAATTGTTTTGAACACTAAAATGAACATATCATAAGATTCACTGGTCTACACATCAATGATAACACCTGGAGTTCTATTAGACGTATAGATTTTCCTTGTATTCTTCAAACTAAAGTTTGGGAGTTATATTGAGATCCTAATACTCAACCATTCATAGATAATTTTGTTTCAGACTCTCTCATACCTCTTGATGATGTAATCCATATAGAAAATAATTATGATACTAATAAAGAGTTTACTTCTTTGGAAAGTCTTGCATGTTTACATGATCAGATGACAATGAGGTTTCTTATGATTCTCCTTCTACTCCTACAGAGACACTTGTTGATTCTTCACCTTCATTGATTCCTAGTGCCCAATCACTGATTGAGACCTCAATCATTCCTTCTTTAATTTTATATAACAATGATTGAGTTTAATACAATCATTATAGTCTTTCAATTTCAGATTTGTGCCCCAAGATAACTACTTGACAAGTATTACATATTTATTTTATGAGTCCCATCTTGTGGAATGTTTGGAGTACATACTTGAGAGTATTCATTTTCTCTTTAACGATAATTATTGCTGATGAGGGCGCAGCCCGAGAGTTAGAAAATAGCCCACAAACAAGAGAATAATTTTATTATTCAGAAAATGGAGCTTCTTACATGCAGAGGATCTCAAATCACCAAGTTCTACAACACATGCAAGTTACAGAAAGCTACAGAATCACCCTTTCGCAATATGAGAGCTTGTCCCCAAAAAGTCACCCAAAAGTTAGAAACCCACCCATAAATAGAGCTCCTCTTTAGTTTGGAGCCAAAAAAACATTCAAATTTGAGTTTAGGCAGTTTGACGCCGAAAAATTACAACTTGAAGTTCAAATTTTAAAAGAACATTTGCAATTGTATCTTCTAGAAAGTGCGCCAACTTCCCAGGGCCATAACTTTTGATCCGGGACTCTGATTCGCGAACCGTTTGAACTGTTGGAAAGGTCTCAAAGTCAATAATGCACTTGAAATCTGCTACAGCGATTTCGGCAAGTTTTGGGGCCATTCTGGGAAATCTAAATGCCTCAAATCTAACTTAGAAGATTTTCAGGTGCAAAGCTGGGAAACTAAAACTACAATATCTTTCAACCCACAAATAGAAAATAAAAACCGTAAATTGGGAATTTCATTATGATGAAAAGAGTATCCAAAAATGTAAAAACATCTAATAACCGAGAAACTTGAAATTTAACTATTTTTGGGTGATGCA
>VDFB02165341.1:0-14163 GCA_007258455.2 Sequoia sempervirens | reverse complement strand
TAGACTCTTGCCGACAGGAAAAGGAGCTCGGTAGGAGATGATTTTTTTGGCGAAAGCTAGGTGAATCGCCATAATGTCTCGGTGAATGGAGGTGGTCTCGCTGAAAGATCAAGGGGGGGCTCGATATGTGTTTGCCTTTGGCAGGAGTCTTGTCGACAACAGAAGACCTCGCCAGGAAAGTTTGGCATCGGCACAAGGTCTTGCTGAAGTAAGAATGTCTCTCCAATAGGAAAAGGAGCTCGCCGAAGGATTTGGCCTTCGACATAAGTTTTAAGGAGTGCGGAGGGTCTTACCGATGATGGGAGCCTTCGGTGTAACATTCCAAATCAGAAAAAGGTCTCCCCGACTTGGTGATGTCTTGCCGACTAGTGAACAACTCGGTGAAGGAAAGGACCTTGGTGTGAGGTCTGGGCGAAGAAGGGAAGTCTCAGTGACAAGAAATGCGGAGCTCGAGGTGACTAAAATGAGCTCGTTGAAAGGTCTCATCGACCCGGTAGGGTCTTGCCGACATGGATGTGCTCGCCCAGACATGAGAAAAGTTCACTATGAAGTCTTCCCGAACACATGGTCTCTTGCTGACAGCGATGGAATTACCGAATAAAGCGGTATCAATGTGACTCAGTGGTGCTCGATGTAACTTCAGACTGATGTCAATTGTCTTGCCGATGTTCTGGTGATATCAACATGACTTCTAAAGCTCACTAGGATCTCTCACCGACTGTGACATGTTGTGTCGATGGCTTTAAGGGGCATAATTGCATCGGTGAGACACTTCCAGTGTCTCACCAAGATGCAATTCTGACTGAAAGAGCTCTTGACCATAGTGGAACCCATGTGGAATGTGCCCAACCAATCATAGAAGGCCAAAAGCGAGTCGTGGCAGTCTGACCAGGAGGAAGAAGATCAATCAAATGAAAAGCAATGTGTATCTATTCTGAACTCGGGGACATTTAATGTAGCTCTTCGGTAGAGGATTCAAAGATGGACACGAGGCTTAGAAATGAATGCGGTAGCTGCAAAAGATCACGAGGGATTCTCGAGGTGTTTCTTCAGAGCATAGGTAACAGGACATGTAGGGTGCATCATTAAATTCATCAAAATATCTAAGGAGAGATCTATCTTGACGACTGATATTTTTGTAAGCCCTAGAGGGCCGACACTCTTTTGTATATAAGACATTTTTTGCCTTTTTGTAAATAGTTCGAAGTATGCATCCAAAAGAGTTAGTGATTTTTATCAATCCTTTCGACTAAATGTATGTTTTGTAACTCAAAGATTTGGAATACAACACAGAGTTTACCTAGGAAGCTACTGTTAATGTTTGTATTACTCTCATTTTTGTATTTTAGACTATGCAAGTTCTTAACTGTGTTTTTTCTAAAATCTGTATTCATACCTAAGGATGTGAAATTCATCTTTCCTTCCTAAGATATGCATCCAGAGCAAGCCTGTTAAGAATAGTGCATGAGTTTAAAGGGGTTATGTTAAGTAAGTGAAAACACTGACCATTTTCTTTCGAGTGTATGTTCTTGCTGTGCCCATTTCATGATTTCTTATCCACTCGGTGTATCACCATAGGAATAGTTCAATTTAGTTTCAATTTTAGTATACACTCCTTCTCCCTTTACCTTACAAAGATCATTAGTTTAGGTGATACCCAAAGGAAGCCGGCCTTCTCCGGAGGTTCATTTCAAACTTAGGTGACCCACAGCCTTGAAATGATCCCATTGTGTCTCTAGAAATCTCAGTTTTAATCTTTGTGCATAGGGTGCACTTCTAGGTGACAACAATTTCCAGTCAGCATTTTGTTTTCTTCTACTCAGTTATCATCTACTGGTTTTTGGAACACATCATAGTTGCATATTGTTATAGAGGGGTTAGCTGAGTCAATCCAAATCAGGGCTTCATTTCAATCCTTAATTGTTTAACATGTTTGACAAGCCAATTATTCTATGATAATATATTCTTCAACTATAATTTGAGTTTCCCTCCAATGCCCAAAAATGACTAAATTTATTGTACATTGTATGTGGTAGCAAAGTTACATTATAATTACATTTTTTAGAAATTCACTAAGGAAAAAAAAGTATTGCTGGTAAAGTTGATTTTATTGCTGGATTTAGAGACATCCACTAATAAAAAAAAATGATATGGGTTTTTGCAAACTTACCTGCATAAGTCTCCACCAATATGGTAGCACTACAACAATGTATTGGAACTAAATGAAGGGGCTTGAGCATACTGAATTGTCTGGGCTATTGCGCAATATGTGATTTGCATGGTAGAAAGAAATGTACCAGAGAGATCTAAATGTTGTGATCTACAAAGTAGATAGGAAAGTTATATAGTCCTATTGAAACCAAAAATCCAAACTATGGATTTGCAATCTATAGACAAACAAATATACTTGGCTTGTAAACTGATTAGCAAGAAAAAAGTCAGCAAATTCAACCTGTTGGTACATACCATTCAAACAAAATTAGAAATCATATATAATGGAATGAAAAGTGTAATTATTTTTAATTAGTTATAGAAAACTACGTGAAAACTAGTACTTTAGGTTGGCTTTTGTTTATTTTAATTCTTAATTTGAAATATTCATTGTATCTGTTGTACTTTCATTTCAGTTTTAAAATGCCTCGTTCTTTTGTTAAGAAGTAAATGTTCAGATTATCACTCTTATTTAAAAAAATAAAATAAAATATAACCCAGCTACTAATGATAGTGGCCAGTCTTTAACAAGGAAAATGTTTCATACAAACCTGATAACCTTTTAGACCCATTTTTTCATAAATCATGTCACATGTTTTCTCATCATAGTTGCAACACATGATATCAGATAGATGGAAAAACAACAAGAGGTTAATGGATAGGTAAAGTGAGGGTATAGAAGAGGGAAGGAAGGAAAATAAATAAATGAATGATAGAGGAAAAGGTACAAACATGATGGAACAAGACCTCCATAGATAATATAAGCCTGTGTATAATATAAAAGGACATGAAATAATCAAGGATGGTGAGATCAAATGCTAGAAAGTATATTAACATATCAAAATATATAATATTAGCATGAATAGAGGCTAAAGATAATGGAACATGAGAATCTATCATAACAAATATATCAACATGAAGAACAAGGTGGGTGTGTGGGTGTGGATCAAGGGAAGATCATATAGTAGAGGCACAAACCCTAATAAAGATAAATCAATTACACACAAATAAAGGGTGGATTCAAACCCTAGAATCAATTATATTATAAAAGAATGTAAGAAGCCATATATATATATATCAAGAACTCTAAATTGGAAATAAATTAGCAAATGAAAACCTAGAGGCAAAAAATAATAGTGGGTATGATAGGTGAAAGAAAGAGTACACAATGGATCACAAATCCCTAAAGGAAGATATATCTATGAAACATGCAAGTAAAAAGGGGATCACATCTAAAAATAAGACTATACAATTTAAAAAATTCTAAAAACCCTAAAAAGAAAAGAAGGTCAAAACTAAAGATTATGGAATATTAGTGCTTAGCTCTACAACTAATGATGAAATCTTGAATGATGTTGGTGATGTGTTAAATTAATTTGTCACTTCTAGAAAAGAATGACCTTGATTTGATGAATATCTCAAAATCTGAACTAACATAGAAAAATGATGGAGGTTGATCCCAAGTGTCACAAATTTGATCTCAACTATCACAAACTTGATCAAATATTTACTATGCAAAATGATTTGTTAGAATGTGCACCTAAAATTACTCTCCTTCACCTTCTTGATAGATGGATCTATGAAGGTGGTGCTAGAGACGTTGTTTAGGAGCTTTTCATCTCAATAAGTAAATGGGTTCACCTGGGTCAAACCCTTTGGCATGCAAGATTTAAGGTGTTGAGTTATATTAAAGATAACACACACAAACATGCATTTGACCTATATAATGATGTTGATCAAATTCTTTCTTCCCTTTAGAGATTTAAGTGTGTTCTATTGATTTTCTCTTTGATGTACTCTTTTATACCATGACATAGCAACATGTCACAAAACTGTGTGTCAAGTCAACTCATAACAATTAATAGAAATGAGTAAAACCTTTGAAATTTGAATTTGAAGATTTAAATTTTGGAATCATTCTCATATATGTCAAAATTGAACCAGATCGATTTTATATCACTCAAAAAGAAACTAGAAAAATACAATAATAATCTTGGATAAATAGTATTAGAAATTAGACTAGAAGTGAAACCATGTAAACATTGACATATTCAACCTAAGTAAACACAAAACTAAATAGAAAATGGAACTGACATTGCTAATTTCACCATTTCAATATGATTGTTGTGAGTGCTCTACAAAATTGTAAAGTGTATGAACATAGCACGAATGATTGAGATCTTAAACACAATGAAATGTGAAAATGTCTTTTTCGTAGACTATTTCTCCCATATTCAATTACTTAAATGCAAAGTTACAATCAATTTGTGATTGCACAAAACTTTGCCTCTTGACCTTCAATCCCAAAGCAATCAAAAGTCAATCAACTTGATCCAAAATGCTTTGGGAACAAGCTAATATGAAGCTCTCGATGTCAATATGCTAGTAATAACTTTAATGAAATAAGTAATACAAAAAATTCTAAAACATCTACCTAGAAAAAATGACTTTTTCTCTATACATTCGTACCAAAAATGTTGCCACAGATAGTATGAATCGGTTCCCACCATTTGGACCAAAGCCTTACCTATCGTAGCCTATTTTTTCGTTTGACAACTTCTAATTATTAGGCCACAGTAATTAAAATCTAATGGTAATTGCAATGGGAGAAATTTGTGAGGCCACAGTAATAGCCATGACATGTGGAATGCAACTTTTTAAAGACAATTGTCCCCTTCAAGAATATGTGTTTTTCAACAAAGAAAGAGTTATCCCATGTAACTTTTTAAAGACAACTAGGGTTAGGTTATGGTTAGGGTTAGGGTTAGGTTTACCATCACGAATAAGATTATCATCACAGATAGGATTAGGGTTAGGGTTAGGATTAGGGTTAGGTTTATCATCATGAATACGATTAGGGTCATGGATAGGTTTATCATCATGAATAGGGATTACGGTTAAGGTTAGCATTAGGGTTATGGTTAGGGTTAGGGTTAGGGTTAGGGTTAGGATTATCATCACGAATAGGATTAGGGTTAGGGTTAGTGTGAGGGTTAGGATTAGGGTTAAGGTTAGGGTTATGGTTATGGTTAGAGTTAGGGTTATCGTCACGAATAGGTTTATTATCACGAATAGGGATTAGGGTTAGGGTTAGAGTTAGGGTTATCATCACAAATAGGTTTATTATCGCAAAAAATTGACACCATAATTGGATCACCAGATAAATGTATTCTTCTCCATTAAATAATTAAAAAATATTTTACAATATATAGCATGATGTTTTATTTCGCAACAGTTCACCCTATCCAATTACCTAACCTACTTATTTCTTCTAAAAATCTCTCCTTTGATACAATTTTACTTTGCATATATACATTTCCTTTTTAGGGTCACAACGTTTCATATCTCTTCCATGCAACGCTTCATTATTCTTGTTTAACAAAATATGTAATTATTTGCTTCTAGCAAACGTAAATATTTAACTTTAATCTTCGTCTTTGCATCTTCACAAAAATTAACCCGGAAACTAAATGTTGTAGCAGAGTGTCATGGTATCAACCAAATTATTTCTCTTTTAATGCAAAACCAATAATGTTTTCTCATACGCTCTTCCATAAATGTGCTTAAATACTTTCTCCGCAAACACCTCGATTTTGTGCCATAGAATCACTTGATCCCGCCTCTGTTTTATTTCATTGTGTGTTTAATTTAATTGATTTGAACCAAATCCTTGTTTTAATCGATCAATAATCTTATACTCGATCTTTGCCTTCATTGCTCCCAATGTACTCCCCCCCTTTTTTTTTTGCTTGCAAAAGATAATTGTTGATGTGCCATCGAGCTTCCAAACTGTGGGTATATTGCTTCTTATTTCCTGCGTCGCTTGCCTATACGCGTATTAGTGTGCTAATATTCTCCATCTTCAGGCAATCCACCGAATGACCCAATATCTTTGTGGCTTTTCATGAAGTCTGCGGGCTCTAAAACAATGTTCAACAGTGCTCATTTGATTAATGTTTATATACGATCAACATTCATCCTGTTTGGTTCTTGCCTTGAAATATCTTATTTCTGGATTGCTTCAATCATATTCTATTTTCCTTTTTCTTTTGGTACATCTGCTTCTTCATTGTCTAAATCTAGAGGAATATCCTTAATTTATCCAACATTCATTTTTTTGATATCTTTCTTTATTGATTTGTTTCTTAATGATTTCATCTGTTGTTTTTCATACTCGTATCCTTGGGAAATTTCAATAACCCTTCAACAATATACATTCATCTTATGTTAATTCATAGGGCAACTAAGACACCTACGAAGATTTGAAGAGGTCCGTTCTCCATCAAACAACATTTCCTTCTAGTGATATAGAGATGCACAAGTGCAAGTTCTGCACCTTTGTCCACTGTATCAAAGTCCATGTGCAATGAAGGTGTTAACCAACGAGGAACACAATCGTCTGCAAATATATAAAGTTGATTCTCATCTCACCAATACTCTATATAATGAAATGACTCATGAATATCTCCAACATAAATCTGATCCCCATATGTAAGAATGGATACAATTGTATTAGGGAAAAGCTTATTCTCACATTTCCAAAGTAATTTCCTTTTGCCCAAATCATAAATTCTTAGTACTTGCTCAATTCCAACCAATAGACAACCTTGGAATTGACATAATTCCAGTGGTACTCCATCGACTAGTGTTTTATGCAGAAGTTTAAGTGATCTCTCATCATCCACAAGTTTATAGAGATGAATAAGTCCTGACCAATTCTTGCTGGGCAAAAATTCTAAATCTTTTGCAGTTCCAATGGCCCCCAGAGTTCCATGTTCATGTCATTAAAGTTGACAGAACAAGTGCTAAATGCAGCTTCATTCAATTTTATTGAACTTGTACTCTAAAATGCATTTGGAAAGTAATATAACACCTGTGCTCCACAATGACAATCATCTTTACCTGAGAAGATAGACAACCTTACGGAATCCTTTGGAAAATACATTTAATGTGCATTCCTCAAGAACACATCAAGACTGAAGCGGATAATGATCAAGATTTGTTTCTTGCATTGTGATATGAATGAGTCAAGTAGCCTCCAATACTGCTTTATAAAACTGATCAAATGATCTTCAAAAGCCATGAAACTTCACTAGATGTTATTTGAGGGTAGGGGAACATGTTTGCAAGATGGCATTGCATGAAAATGACCAGAATCAAAGTTGTGTTTTTTTTTTTTTTAAATGTACTCCACAGGCTATCTTTTCAATTATTTATCTGAGTGTTAAAATCCAATTTTACATTATGGGAACCCTAAAATTTGTATGAAATTTTAGGTTCCAATAGTGCCTCCATCTAGGGATAAATGATTGTGAAATCATTGCAAGAATCTAGATCACTGGAAGAGCAGACCAAGTATTTATCCATTTGAGCAGCAAACTTGAAACTCTTTTATATCATGAGCTAACATGGTTTTGAAAAACCATACCATAACTGATGGCACAATGCCACCAGAAATAACTGCCCCTATTTGCCCCTATCAAACACCTTGCTCTGTTTTGTTTTCATCAAATTCCCCTTGAGAATATTCATGTAATCCACTCTGTCGCTATTATTGAAAATTTTCAAAAAATTATTGTGCTCAGCTTGACAAAAATTCCTTTCACCATTTTGCAGTTCATATTCTCCATCATCATGAAGTAGATTTTCGTCATCTTCAACATTCAGTGTGTATGCACATTCAATGCAACTTTCTTCATTATTTTGCTCACTATTATGTGTTATAAAATGATCTCCCAGCTGTACTAAAAATCCATCATCAGAATACTTCTCTTGAAAGTCAAAAAATTATGTCATATCAACCTTTTCTAAGACAACCAAACCTGAAAAAATTTCTATCCCTCTCATATGACTAACTGGTAATGACAAAAATTCCTGATCCACATAGTCATCATTGTGTACATTTGAATCAATTAATGCTAGAAATGAATTTTTTGAATCTTGATGTGCATATTTTATAAACTCCATTTCCAGTAGATCTGAGATTTGCTCACTGTTGAGTGAATATGCTTCATCATCCACCATATTGTTAAGCCTGTGTTCTTCATTCTTCTCATCATCAAAAATTGGTAGCTCAGATGTGTTGATTTCATATTCAATTTTCTCACAACTTGGTGCATCACTTTGATTATCAAAAAACACTTCATCTTCAACATAAAGTGCATTTGAAAATACATGAAATTGATTTTATGGCATACCTTGGCAAAATCTAATATGATCTTCTTCTATCTTTTCATCATACAATGGGTTTGAAAAAATTTTAAAACCATTTTTAGATGTACAAACCTCTTCTTCATCAAATGTGTCTTCATGGCTTTCAACTACTGCTAGAGGTATTATTTTCTCAATGTCAAATGGAACCATATTTTCTATTGCTTCTTCTTCTTGATCACTACAATAACTGCAAGAATCATCTTGTTGTAGATCAACATCTGAATATTCAACAGATCCTTCATAGCATACACTGTCACAATATGTTATGCAAGAGAGAATTTCAATATCTTCATCTTCATGTAGGCTATCATAGGAATTGTTTTCACTTGCACATGTCTCATCTTCCATTGGTTGCATTATTTGATCAATTTCTCCATCTTCATCAATGATTTCACCATTGTCTTCATACCTTTTCTTATCTACAATATCAGTCCATTCATTTTCCATTCTGTGAAACAAAGAGTGCCTAGATTCTCCTTCATATCTCCTTATGTCAAGAAATGCATCTAATGGATAGATTCCATATTCTAATTCTGTGATTGAGTCTTGGCTTTGAGTATGTACATGCTCAGCTTCTTCTTCTTCGAATTGTTGATTCTGGCATACATATTGCTGCAAGTTCTGATTTTTTTTTAATCTCTAATAACCCATGGGAAGCCCAATTTGGTGCAGACAAATTTCCATATTTCTCAAGAAATTGATCCTAAAATCCTTGGAGAGAATCAATAGAAGCTATCGGTAGGCTATTAAACCAATCCCTAGCTTCATGAATGAGTGACATCATGAATAGCCTCATATGTAAATCCTCATAAGGTATATCCACATCTTGGATGAAAGCATTGAAATTCCTCAAATGATCTTCAATAGTAATTTCACTACTCCTTGTAAGCCTAGGGGAAAGACTTCTCCAACTATTATCCATAGAGTAGGGGTATAATTGAAACCCTGTTAGATCAAATTGCCTGATTATTGTTGTGAATTGTTGAGGGGGAGGATTAGGTGGATGTTGATACTGGTACAACAAATTATTATATTGTGTATGAGAATGTGGGACACATTGTTGACCATGAGGTGATTGTGGTGAATATATATTCTATTGTGCATGATATGGATTGTTTGCATTGTGAAGTAATGCTCTCTTACTCTCAACTTCTATTTTCAATTTTTTTAGTTCATCTCTCAGCACATTCAAAGGTAATTCCCAAAGGTTGTCGTGCATTTCTCATCAAAATTTTACTAGAGTCGCCACTCACTTTCTTAAAAGTGAGAAAAATGAAATTCTTCTTGATTTACCCAACAGAGTCACTTTTCCTCAAACTTATAAACTATGAATTTCTCCTCAATGAATCTATATGATGGTATTCAACCGAATATTCTAAAATATCTTCCTAGTAGAGTCGCCAATTTGTTAAGTGTGTGACTCAAATGGGGAGTGCAAATGAAAAAATTGTGAACCTTTAGTTAAAGACTGATTTTAGAACTGTATTGACTCTATGGATGGATAGGTAGGAACCGTATTTTCTGATGTTTGTCCCCAGCAGAGTCACCAATTTGTTAGCCCTCAAAAATGCAGGTGAAATTCCTCAAGAGATTGCCAGTCTCTTGGTACGTTTTAGGGCAACAGACAAGGCCAAATAGTTTAGACCTTCTACTCTTCAGGTGCTGCTAGACCTAGGCGGGTGCACCTATATGAATAAAGCAGACTTAAGATTGTATGACTTGACTGAATTGATAGATCTATTATGATGGCACAAACGTAGTATATAAAATCTTGTAGACTACTCCTATTCCTAATATTAGACTTGAAATGTGAATGTTTTAATAAGATTTTATAAAATTCTAAGATGTGAATGGTGTGACTAGTGCCTACTTTTGTTGGGCTAATGGAGTTAAGATCTGTATAATGGATGACTTGTTTAATGGTTATAATTCAAATTGCTTGGCACTTGTGACTGTTTACAGCTTGTGTAAATGTGCAAGAGTGTAATTATCAAATTCTTCTTAATAATCCAAATATCCTTTTCCAAATTACTGTGATTAGTCAAAAAGGATTTAATCCTGTCTTGCAGGAACCAGTTAATTGAACCACACAAAAACAACAAGTGTGCTTTGATAAATTGAAGAATATCCTTAGTATTTCAATTTAAATAATTAATAAATGACAACCTTGGAGACAATCAGATAATGTTTTCAATAAATTCGACAAACAATTGACACCATAATTGGATTCCCAGATAAATGTATTCTTCTCCATTAAATAATTTAAAAATATTTTACAATATATAGCATGATGTTTTATTTCAGCAACAGTTCACCCTATCTAATTACCTAACCTACTTATTTCTTCTAAAAATCTCTCCTTTCATACAATTTTACTTTGCATATATACATTTCCTTTTTAGGGTCACAATGTTTCATATCTCTTCCACTGCAATGCTTCATTATTCTTCTTGTTTAACAAAATATTTAATTATTTGCTTCTAGCAAAATTAAATATTTAAATTTAATCTTCGTCTTTGCATCTTCACAAAAATTAACTTCGACAATTATCCCTTACTGGAAATCTTTACTTTTGACCAATTAGTTAATTACCTGCTTTATAAATCCTTCATTATTCTTCTTGTTTAACAAAATATTTAATTAGTTGCTTCCAGCAAAAGTAAATATTTAACTTTAATCTTCGTCTTTGCATCTTCACAAAAATTAACTTCGACAATTATCCCTTGCTGGAAATCTTTACTTTTGACCAATTAGTTAATTACCTGCTTTATAACTCCTTCAGTAAATATGTTTTTCTCTCCATTTATCTTCTCTTTCAATTTATTGGTGAAGAATACCTAACCCTAAAATAAATATTTTATAAATTTTGTCATTCACGCTTTACATGGGTAAAATAATTATCCTCCTTTGGACTCCATTGGTGAAAAAATTCCACTTCTCTGTGCAAATATTTTATAAAATTTTACCCTTTTGCTTTCCTTTGGTAAAACAATTTATTGACCTTATAACTCCCTTTGAAAAAATTCATGTCTTCGATGGAAATACTTTATCTCAAGAAGGAAACACATTATTTCTTCACCTTTATTTTATTTAATAATCTATCATTTTACCATTCCGTAATCTAATATTAATTTTTTTTTACTTCCACCGATAGTATTCATTTTAATATTCACTTCTTTTTTCAAGCTTCGACGTGACATGCTTTATCGGGGAACTTTACACCGATTTCACTTCTTTCACCGAAGAAGTTAGTATGTTCTCTTACTAAATTTCTCATCGGTAAAATGCACCCCGAGCATTTTTTCGATAAAACCAATATCAACAAAGAAGTTATGTTAGTATTTTCAGTAGAAACCCAGTATCTTATCGCGTATATGAAATAATATCAACAAAGTTATGTTAGTATTTTTATACTTAATTCAAATAATATATGAATTTTTACATGATTTAATTTTATATATTAAAGTATTTATATTTTAATAAAAAGTAAATTTATTAAATTTTACAATCATTAAAATGGTATTTAATAAATATATGTTGCATGTTGATTTGAGTATAATCATGCACAATTACATACACATCTAGAAAATATGTTTATAATTTAAGTCTCTTGAACTTTAACATCTTGAAAAGGTCACCTATCATAACAAGTTTTGTGAGTCATAATACAAATAAACACTCTTTTTCAAAAAATGGTAAAACTATGTATTAAACAATATTTGTGAATCATAATACAAATAAACACTCTTTTTAAAGAAAATTGTAAAACTACGCGTTCAACAATATTTATTTCACTTTAATATGTCATATAAAATGCCCATTCTTGAAATAACATAATTGCATTTTTAAATACTAATTGTATGGTCCCATGGGGGGTCTTGGGCTTCTATTTTCATGGATCAAGTGGTCCCATGAAGCAAAAAATAATACGCTACAGGGTTAATTGGAATCTTCTCCTGAAAAATAGTAGCCCCTACCTTTTAGGATTGCAAATTTCAGCAGGCGAAATTGAGGTGGGGCTAGAAATTGCCCCTACAGCTTAGGAATTTTTTAGGAATTTTTTTTGCCATTTGTCTATCACTTAGAATTTTAAATTCCTAAAATAAACTAAAAAATGAGAGAATTTTTATTTATTTATTAATTTTTATCAAATTAATTCACTTCGTTCCTTGAATTTTGGAACTCAAAATTTTAAGCTGAATTGCAAAATTGAATTCATGGGACCACCAACTTAAAAATATTCCCAAAAAAATCTCAGCAACACCCACTGAAATTTTTTAGGAAGCCCCCCTCCATGGGACTGTACCCTAAGGCACTTTCCTCACTATATTATTAATATTAAAAGATCATTTTTAAAATATTATGGTTATTTGAACTAAAAAATCTAAAAATTGAGATTTGTTTCCCTTTGCCAATCTTAAACAAGAGGCCGCAAGGTGGAAGTTCCCCAAATAGTAATAGAAATGTTATGTTTTAATTAGTTGTGTTTGATAAATTTTAGCAATGTCACAAATGATAAGTACCTGCTTGGTGGAAGGCACATCTAATTGGTGACAAAGCCTGTGATAGATTTAGACCTAAGGGTAGGGTACAAAGCACTTTACAATCTTGATTTTAGGATTCAAATAACTAATGGACATAGAACATAAGTACAAAGCAAGCAACAATATAGCCCCAACATAAGCAAGTACAAACCAAGCAACAATATAGCCCCATTCTCAGCACAGTAACCCAAAGAGGAATAGCTCAGATATTCAGCAAATAAATTTCAATGGAGGGGAACAAGGGCAGAGAGAGCTAGAGTTCCAAACAAGGACCCTCAACTCTAGTTCCAGCTTAACACACAAGCCAATTGGAAAACAACTTTGAGTTGTGTCCAGTCAAAGCTCACCAAGATCCACAATGTTGCTACTGTACCATTGTATGCTAAATTATATCATGATCTAATTTATGGACTAAAAAATCAAATAACCAAAGCCCACTAGGGTAAAGCAATTACAACGATTTTATCCCATTGCATTAAATACATGTCCCATAAAAGACACTAAAGATATAAAAGTTACTAAGTACAACATCTATAAGTTCTTAGGCCAATTACCCTGAGTTGGAGTTGTAAGGCTTATCATGTCCATTAGATCTCAGTATCTTTATTATTTAATTTGTACCAAGCAAATTTTTTGGGTTGAGGCATTCCATTCTCAATAATATTAGGACTAAGTGTGTTGTACATCTTGCAAGTCTTAGTTATAATGTTGGAATATTATTGTAATGTTGGCACACTAGTTAAACATGATAACATTCTAATGTTGTTTGTAGATGGTGTAACTCTTGTTTGCATGTTGAGCAATGAACATGTGTCAATTGGACCCATCAATGGTTTTGAATACCGCTTGGTAGTTTTCCTAGAGCCAAAATTCTATGAATAAAACGCTAGGGTGAATAATCTTATATATAAAGGCTTGGAGAGTGTTTAGGTGTTGATTACTTTCTCCAAGGGTAAAGAGTTTGCTACAACATCAGATTGTTGAGTCTTTTCCTTGCATTTGATATCTATTTTGTACAACATATGGATATGTATGGAATGTTTGCTATTTTTTTTCTTAAAGTACATTTTAGGATAGTGGATGTAAATGTTTTGAATAGTTTTAAAATTGTTACAATATTCAACATGGTAAAGAATATTCTATTACTTCTAAAGTAAATTAAATATTTATCTTTTGCAATGTTAAAGTACATTTT
>VDFB02165340.1:0-43539 GCA_007258455.2 Sequoia sempervirens | reverse complement strand
ACTTTGAAATTTTATTTTCAAACTTTTGTCTTTACAATAATATTATAGTTATTTTAAAATAACATGTAAAAATTGACATGAACATTTGAATTTTAATTTTTAAACTAAAATTAAACTATCAAATTATACAACTCATCTTAGAAACATTGAAAATAACTCAATTTTCATGAAAATAATATATATATATATAGCACCATGCCAAGTGGAAAAATACAAAAGTATGTAAAATACCATCATATGCAATTTGAAATCACTATCTTATTCTTATAATAGTATCTTACTATTTATTTAACAAGAGATTTGATAGTACTATGATCCATTTAAGTGAATAAGAATGTTTTATAATAATTGCATGGTTTTTATATCAATTTTTCAGGTCACATAAATTTCCTCATCTATCATCAACATATTTAAAATGATGCTAAATTAAAAAATATAATAAAAACAATAAAATAAAAACATCCACACAATTACTATAATCTTATTAATATTCAAAATTCAAGCCTTACTTTCCCATACATCATAATCCTCTCCACTAGTGGCAAGTTGAAAATTTGTTGATGGTTGAAACTATCCCAAATCAAGTTTGGATCCAATTTTCATGATAACCCTTCCCTCAATGTTGGCCATGTACAAGTTGTTCTCAATGGTCAAGATGGTGCAAGCACTATTGGCCTTGATCTTGTTTCTCTTTCATATTTCAATCAAATTTTAAATTTGTGTCCTAGAAATGATCATAAAATTGCACACACAAAGTCACCCAATAGAATGATAGTCATAATCACAACACAAATCAATTTAATGAAAAATACATAAAGATTAAGAGATTGAAAAGTATTACAATGGTGGGGATTCAAGGGTGAGTGAGAATGTAGACATATCCTTGTGTAATTTTATCATAAGGGAAGTGCCACGCATTTTGTTACAAAATGCATGTGTCATTATTGTTAATGAAAGTGAAGACCCTTTTAGCAAAGAGGTCGATCATATCAGATGGTTTCCATTGGAATCTTGTAAGCACTAGAGTTCATTTTCCTTGAGAGCGTACTGTAGAAGTCCTTTGGTAGTAAAGTCAAAAGCATTAGAGTGATAGCCGATGGAGTGAACCCAATCAACTAGTTCTTGTCTCTACTAAGAAAGCATCCTCTAGGTGCTCCCCTCTGTTTCTAAAAATCTCAATTTGTCACACCTCTCCTGCAGCAAAAGTGGGGTTGGTGTTCTACATGTACTGAACTAGCGCACTCATAGGGTATCCAAGGGAAAATTTGAATCTCTACTCATCGAATCCAATGTTGGACATGAGCCACTTCATCCACTCAGAAAAATTTCTCTGCACATGCAAGTATGTGTGACCGACATTGTAGAATCTAAAATAGGCCCTACTTCTTAAACCAACTATTTAAACCAATACAATATCATTACTACACACAAAAATAGTAAATAAAAACATAAATATAATCACTTCATTGATCTTCAGAAGAGATAAAAATGTTGCTTTGTTTCTTAATAGAGATTTCTCCTTGTATTGCAACTTGAAAAAGAAGAATACAGAGGTCTACATAAATAAGGTTTTCAGGACCTCAAAAAATAGAACAAAGGGAGTAAACATATCATGACTACCAAAAATCAGAGCATGCAAAGCATGCATTGTTCAAAAGAATAAACAAAGTCTCAAATACGAATACTAACTAAAAAAAGACTCTTCGCATGTAACAGACATGCATTATTTGAATGCAAACTATAAAAAAACCTAATCTAATTATGAAGCATCATTATCTTCATACTCCCCCTTGATGTTGAGAGGGCTCACAATTTGATCTCTAAGTGTCAAAAACTAATCTTTTGTAACTACCTTGGTGAAGATATCTGCTAGCTGATCTTGAGTGTTGATATGTTTCAATTCAACTTCCTTCTTCTGTACCAAATCATGAATAAAGTGATATTTTAGATCAAAATTCTTTGTCTTGATGTGATGAATCAGATTCTTTTCTAACTTGATGGAACTCATATTATCACAATAAATCACTGTAGGCTGAATCTGCTTCTCTCCAATTTCTTCTAAAACATTTTTAAGCCAAAGAGCTTGTGTACCTACTAAGGTAAATTTACAACATACTCTACTTTTGTGGAAGAGAGGGAAACCATTTTTTTTTTTGAACTCCAAGTAATTAAACCAAAACCAAAAGAGAAACAATTTCCAGATGTAGACTTACGATCATCCATACTACCTCCCCAATCTAAATCACTAAAACCAACAAGATTGAACCTTTTAGAAGAGCAATAATGAATACCATAATTTAGAGTTCCTTTCACATCCCTCAAAATTATCTTGGCTTCCTTCATGTGTATTTCTAATGGATTTTTCATGTACCTTGAAACAAGTGAAACTGAATATACAATATCAGGCCTTGTGTTGGTTAGAAACATCAAACTCCCAACACTACTTTTGTAAGTAGTCTCATCAACAATTTCAGCACCATCATCTCTACATAACACAACTCCTTGAGCACTTGGAGTGGAGTATGGTTTACAATCAACCATGTCAAACTTCTTCAACATATCTTTTGCATATTTGGTTTGGAAAATGAAATTTTCATTCTTACATTGATATACCTCCATTCCTAGAAAATATTTCATGAGACCAATATCTTTCATCTCAAATTCTTTCATCATAGCAATTTTGAACTCATCTTCCATCTTAGAACTGCAACCCATATACAACAAATCATCAATGTTCATACAAACATACAATAAGAATATCATTACCTTCTTGTTTATAGTAAAGGTTAGGTTCACTCTTACTTCTTTGAAAGTCATTCTCTTGAAAATATCCATCAATCCTAGCATACCATGCTCATGGTGCTTTCTTGAGGCCATACAAAGCCTTCTTCAACTTTTAGACTTGATCTTCTTTTCCTTGCACTTCAAAACCTTATGGTTGTTCCACATACACTTCCTCTTCTAAGTACCCATTCAAGAATGAATTTTTCACATCCATATGATGTATGCTCCAATTCTTTTGAGCTACTAATGAAATCATCATCCTGATAGTCTCTTGTCTTGCAACTAGTGCAAATGTCTCTTCATAATCAATCCCATACTTCTATGTGAAGCCTTTAGCAACTAATATTTCCTTATGCCTTTCAATACTCCCATCACTACTAAACTTGGTCTTGTAGACCCATTTGGTTCCAATCTTCTTCTTGTCATGTGGAACCTCTATAAGCTCCCAAGTATCATTCCTATGAATGTAATTCATCTCTTCTTGCATTGCTTGCATCCAAACTTCATTAGTACATGCTTCTTTAAAACATGATGGTTCAAAATCAGCCTTGGTAAATAAAGAAAAATTAGTTGTCTCACCTATTGGATTTTCTTCACGTGCTTGATTTGCACTCCTTTGATAAATATCACTCAAACTTCTTAACTTCCTTCTATAACTTCGAGTTGAAGTTGGACTTGCAATATGAATTGAACAACTAGATGAAGGGCTACTTGATGGATTTTTCGTACTTGGAACAAAAACATTAGTGGGATTCTCATGATCAATATCATCAACAATAATATCATTTAAAACAGATTTTAACTTCTCCATATTGGTTTTTTGATGAGCATAAACTCCTCCTTCATTAAAAATCACATCTCTTGACACAATAAGCCTATTAGTGAGAGGATTATAAAATCTATAAGTCTTAATTTCCTCACTATATCCAACAAAAATACATGAATCATTTTTTGCATCTAACTTTTGTCTATTTTAATCAAGTACATGGACATAAGCCAAACAACCAAAAACTTTGAAATGATTAACATAGGCCTTTTCTCATACTATGCTTCATAAGGAGTCATCTTCTCGAGTGCACTGGTGGGACTTCGATTGAGAATGTACACTATTGTAGCAATTGCTTCACCCAAAAAATAATTACTTAATCCCTTGGTTTGTAACATGCTCCTTGTCATTTCTACCATTGTTTGGTTTTTTTCTTTCAGCTACTTCATTCTATTGAGGTGTGTATGCAATGGTGATTTTCCTCCTGATGCAATTCATATCACAATAATCTTGAAAGGATCTTGAACAAAATTCTCCTCAACGATCAATCCTTAAACATTTTATTTTGCACCCTTTCTCATTTTCCACAAGTGCTTTAAACCTCTTGAAAATCAAGGGCTTCATCTTTGGCCTTCAAAAAATACACCCAATATTTTTGTGAGTAATCATCTATAAAAAGTGATAAAATATAATGACTTACCCAAACTCTTTGTTTGCATAGGACCAAAAATATTATAATGAACAAGTTGAGGGGGATGATGGGCCCTCTGTGCATTACCTTTTGAAAATTTCTCCCTTGCGTGCTTTCTTTTAGCACATCCTTCACAAACCTCCTTGTGCTCTTCAACCTTAGGTAAACGAGAAACTAATGCATTTGATGTGAGAATCTTCAAACTATGAAAATTTAAATGTCCATACTTGAAATTCCTTAACCAACTGATATCCTCATATGCCATATTGGCAAGGATGTTGTTATGTTCACCAAATTTCAAAGGGAACATTCTATTCTTTGTCATAGGCACAACAGTCACAATCCTATTGTCCCGATTCTTATCATAAATTGTACATTTCTTATTCTCAAAAAATAACTTTATAGTTCTTCTGACATAGTTTTCCAACACTTAACAAATTATGCTATAACTGTGGATTGTAATAAATATCATTGACACTCCTTATACCTTCCTTTGTGTGGACTTTCATAGCTCCTTTTATAGCAACCTCCAATGATTTGACATCACTAAGCTGAATCTTGGATTTGAAACTCTCATCCTTTGTTGAAAATAATTTCTCATTCCCTATCATATGGTTAGAGCATCCAAAATCTAGATACCAAACTTCTTCACTACCAGTTTCACCTTTAGAGAAAGATAAAAATAAATGATCTGGAGGATTTTCATCACTTTCTTTAGCATAATTAACTTTTTTACCTTCTTTTAATCTACAATCTCTTTCAAAGTGCCCATACCTATTACAATGGTAACATTGAACATTTCTCTTATCAAAATTTCCTCTACCTCATCCTCTTGAACCACCTCTACGTCTATTTTCTCTTGAATGATTCTAATTTTGACCTTTATCTTGGCCTTCATTTTTTTGGTCCTACTGTTGGCATCCTTTTTCTTTATGATTTTCAATTTGGATGAAAAGGATTTCACATCACTTTCTCCAAAAGAATCTTTCAATCTCTCTTCATGAGACATAATACATCCAACAAAGTGATCAAACTGAAAGGTTGTTAAATCTTTGATTTCTTCTATGATAATGGCAACATGGTTCCACTTTGGTGTTAGAGACCTCAAAACTTTCTTGATTACAACCTCACTACTTATTTTTTCTCCTAGAGTGACCATTTTATTATACACATCATTAACTCTCACACAATAATCACTTACTTTCTCATATTCTTGAATTTTCAAATTTTCAAAGTCTCTTTTTAAAGTTTGCAACTTAACTAATTTTACCTGATCACTTCCTTGGTAAGCTTCCTTTAAAATCTTTCAGGCATCTTCTACTATCTTTGAACTTGCAATCCTTGGAAATAAGCTCTTATCAAGAGCTATTTGTCTATGAAACAAGGCTTGATAATTCTTCTTTGTAGCCTCCTTTCTACCTATTCTTCCATTGGCTATGAGGCCATTCCAATTAGCTGGCTCTACATAACCTGATTCAAAAATTTCTCACAAATATTTTCCTATAAAAAGGGTCACCATTTTGATGCACCAATAATCATACTCATTTCCATAAAATTTTAGAATGGGAAAGGAGTTAGAATTTGGCATGATAAACCTTTGGAAAAATTCCAACCACTAAATCTTTAACCCAAAAGAAAATACCTACTTTGATACTAATGTAGAATCTAAAATAGGCCTTGGTTCTTAAACTAGTTGATTAAACCAATACAATATCATTACTACACACAACAACAGTAAATTAAAACATAAATATAATCATTCCATTGATTTTTGGAAGAGATAAAAATGTTTCTCTATTTCTGAACAAAGATTTCTCCTTGTAATGCAGTTTGAAAAATAAGAATACAAAGGTCTACATAAATAAGGTTTTCAACACCTCAAAAAATAGAACGGAGGGGTTGAACATAGCATGAAATCCAAAAAAATAGAGCATGCAAAGAATGCATTATTCAAAAGAAAAAACAAAGTCTCAAATAAGAATACTAACTATAAAAAGACTCTTCGCATGTAACCAACATGCATTATTTGAATGCAAACTATAAAACAACCTAATATAATCATGAAGCATCATTATCTTCAGACAACGGGGGTACTCGTAAAGTAATTTTTAAGTTCTTTTTCCTTTCCCAAGCTGCACAAGTATGGATTGTTGTTCATGGGAACAACCTAGGCACCGCAATCTAGTCGTCCATCATTTGTTGCTTTCTCTAATATACAAGGGTTGTCATTATCATCCTACTTTGAGCCCATCTGGTGATTTATCACCACATCACACATGCACCACACTCCATTTTGGTGGAATACCTACACTTCCTATTGCAACTTCTTTTTAGTCTCGTAATGGGATTCTAGGTAGTATAGATTCTCCAGCAAGTGACCTATATAACCAAATGTATATACAACCAAATGTATGAGAGAATCACTATTACATCTTGTCTAACTAAATGTGCAACCTTTTAGCCTCTAGAGGTTACCATGTTACTTGTTAAACCTCATGTGCTACCTTTTTGAGGTTGGAAGGATTTCTATCTCACCCCAAAGGTCACTAAATCCTTACATCTCTACATTCCTTGCACACTCTCGATTTTAGTTGGTTCTGCTTATATTCTTCTTATATATTCTATCTTGATCTCTTGTATGGGGGATTATTTCAGTGGGTCACTTTTTGAGATTCTAGTACTCCTAATCATAGTACTACCTATATTTTTAACTTCACAAATTTTTATTAACTTTGTGTATATTGGTTGAGTAGTGTTAATATGGTCACTCATCTAGTGTTTTGTATCTCTCATTTTGATCTACAATTTTTAGAGATTCGTTCATTCTATCAAATACCAAATCATCATTGGTAGAGTTTACAACTTCTAAATGCTTCAAGAATTCTTCATTATCATGTTCCTATCATCAAGAAATTTTTTTCAAAAGGTCTTAAATCCTTCTCTTCCTCTTTTTGGAGAGGATTTTTGTTCCTAGTGAGTTTTCTCCTTTACTCCACTTTATGATAATGCATTGTTCATGGGTACCTAACTTGGCCTCTAACTAGGACCCATTTTTATCTATTTTCATTTTGTGATCTCCCCAAGTATCACTTAAGAGGGGTGTTAGAGTGAATAGTTCATCTATTCACTAAACTTAAGTGTACTTAGGTTGATGAAGTTAGACAACATCTTGTTTAACTGAATATGCAACCTTTTAGCCTCTAGAGTTTACCAATTTATTTGGTAAACATCATGTTCTACGTTTTTGAGGTTGGATGAATTTTCATCTCACCTCAAAGGTCACTCAACACTTGGCATCAAGGTTGATGACTTGCTCAAATAGGTTGTTAATTTGCACATTCCTAGTGATCCTAAGGTTGACACCTATAGGACAATTGCCTAGTCATTTATGCCACTTTATGGGGCACTTGTCAATCCACGTGATAGATGGATTGCCTCTTCCTTTCTTATTTAAGCAAGTTCATTGTACATTCAAATTAACTCTTTTATCAATCATTTTGATAATAGAAGATTAAATTCTTTGTGTAAGTGTATCTTTGTGGAAGCACAAGGTTTTTTCTATCATGATCTTGGATGAAAATCCTAACAAGTTACACATGTTGTCCAACTTATGATGCTTGATATGTTATATTATAAGACATATTTGAGCAAATAAATGAATCCAAAATAGAACTACCAATTTTTGAGTGTATTACAATACACTTATGATAGGTAAAAATATGTGTTATTTTTACCCTTTAAACTCATATTGGGATTTGGGTGTTGGTTTTCAAATTATGTATTTGTTTTTTACTTTATTAGGTGATTTTAGTCCATTGTTTTGTAATTAATAGTTTATGGTCTCATCTACTACTCCTATTTATAAGATACCTGAGGTGGAGACATTGAGTAATGAATTTCTTGGTATTGTTATGATGTTACAAGCACTCTAGATATATTTTCTTAGAGATACACCTATGAAGGAATTATCATCAATTGTATCATAGTTATATTTATTTTACTAAATAATATATTTGGCCTCCTTTGGAGTGTAGTTTCTTTCTCCCAAACAAATTTTCCCCACATACACATATTTTGTGTTATGATTTTATTTATGTTTTATATGTATTTCTCATTTCTATAATTGTAAGTATCTTCAAATTTACACAATAATTTCCATTAATATTAGTTTAGGAAAAATTTCCACATACCTTACTTCCTTTCATGGTTTCCCAAGCCTATGCACGGATGGAATATAGTTATTTTTCAATTGGTTACATACCTTTTTCAGATCAATTCCACATAGTGTTTCACCATCTAATAGGTATTTTCTAATTTTGATGTCCATAGAAACCATGTTATTATGATAAAAATCCAAGAGGTAAGGTCAATAGTGACAAATCACTAACATTTCTATCACATACTTTATGTGAGTGTGATTTTTGTATTAAATTCATATTTTAAAATGGAAATATTGGTGTGGATAGCTATGTTTGCAAACATAATAATTAAGAGGGTAAAATTGGAAGAAGTTGGAAGAAATTATTTAAAAAAAATTGACCTTTGCAAGCACAAGTGTAGGATTCAAGAGGAAAAGAATATGGTCCTATTTTATCCTAATGCAATTATGGATTGTGCAAGATGAGCCTTATGTAGTGCAAAATATTCTAAGTCTTTTAAGAGTTGGTTTCTTAGAAGTAGAATTGATAATAAAACTATCTAAATTGTACCTTGCAAGGGAGGGAATAGGCCATGAAACACTTGAACTAGTGGTAGAGGAAATCATTAATTTAATAGAAAATAATTATTTGAAGGTTAGGGTATGTATTGGTTAAGAAAAAACTTAGCATGATCATCATGAAGATGGACTTATTTGATACTTAATGATATTGTATTGGATAAAACTATAGCTCATAGTTAAATTTTTTGTTATATAATTAGAAATAATTATAGTTATCATTGAAAAAATTATAATTGTAATGGAGGACAAATTAACTATGTGAGGGCTTATCCTTCAAGTTTGAATCTTATATTTGAGAACCACCCCTCACAACTCATTTATTATAATCACAAGTTTTGATTATGATAAAATTGGAAGGGCTAGTACTCATTAAAAAGTAGCCATAAAGGGAAAAGGAAACACAACTCACTAGAGGTGAGACAAGGATAAGACAAAGAGGGAAAAAAAACCAACGAGGCTAATGACCGAAGCCAAGAAACAAGAAAAAGTTTTGGAAAGACCCAAAACCAAAAGAGCCAATCAAGGAGGTTTGAATCAAAACTTCAGCAAAGATTCCAGAGTAGGAGCAGGGCCAAAAATAGGTGAGCCACCAATCTTATCACCAAAATTTTTCTTATGCTTGCAAGAAGCACCATGAAGCCTAAAACTCTCAGTAGAAAACTTCTCAATACCAATAATAGTGGGAGGCAACAAATAATCATCTCGAACCCCACCATCCATATTCCTTTTTATCCCTAACATAGGACCATTACCAACACCTCCATGGGAGTCCGAGGTAGTGTAGAGTTTCACCAAGTTCAATACTCATGGTAATATTTAGATCCTTCTCAAGATGGCATAGACCCTAAGCAACAAGCTGGAAAAACTGAGCAGATTCATAAAGAAATTCTTGCTTCCAAGAACCAAGCTTGGAGCAATGGTTCACACATTTGTGCAAAATAGAACTAGACTCCACCAAAACACAAAATCTAGCAAAGAGAATGATATATCTATCTTTACTAACCTTGTCTAAGGTAACAAAATGACCAACAACATCAACAATATCTTGAATAATATCATCATCCCAAAATTCCAATAAAAGCTTAGGGAGACAAACCCAAAGAAGCTGCAAGTTAAGCTTGGTAGCATCAAAGCTAGCAGGCCATCATTGAAGGTGAAGAAAAGCCTTACCAAAAATCTAAGGGCCTTCATGACAAATGCGAATGCAGTCCTCCAAGGAACTAAAGGAAAAAAGGAAAAACCCATTCATCAAAGCCACAATATGAAGACTAGGAGTAGCCCAAAGTTCAGAAGCCCACCTATGAATAACATTAATATTTGGTCTGAAACCATAAAATCTCCTAATAAGGGTAGCTTGCAAACCAACCATGGTTCTATCAATCCATCCATCAGGAATGGAGAGAGAGAGAGAAAGAAGGAGTAGTAATAGAAGTTTCTTGAGAACCCTCACTAGAGGCAACAATTCCCTAAAGATGATGAAGATCAGAATCTGAACAAGGAGGCAGAGAGATCAAGGAGCAAGGAACACCCAAAGCAACACAGTCCATCAATGCAACTTGAGCTAGAACAAAAGGAATGGGGACCTCCAAGGGAGACCCCAAAACAAAACCACCCCCAAAACAAGACACAAAACTTAGAAAGCTAAGAAACAATCAGAAGTAGGGGAGGGAACAAAGGAGGTGGCCACAAAAATCCCTTGTTGATAAATTTGCATAGGTTAGACCCATCCCGGCCCAAGGAAATGGATCCCTCAACACCCAACACAAACTTTTTGGGCAGAGCATTAAGCCTCCAACCAAGAAGAAATAGAGCACCTTCCCATAGAAGAAACATGCACCTTCCTATCCTTAGCTTGCAAAAAATCCTCTAGAAGGATATCTAAAAGATATTCATCCTCCTCCATACTCCAGGAATACAATAAGCCATCCAACTCTTCCTCGAATTCTGCACCATCAGATTTGGAGCCATCAGAAAAAACAACACCAATAAAGTCCTCATCTTCATCTTTGTAGGCCTCCCAGGAATTAGAAACCTAGCCGCCCCCTCCAACACCATGCAAGGTTGAAGCCACAAGGGTAGAATGGCCCCCAAAAACTATAGAAGAGGCCAAAACATAGGCAGCAGGGATGTGGTCGTCAACAACAACAGAGAAACTGACATCGACAACACCAGAGAAATCACCAGCAGAAATCTCATATCCATCCTCATGACTAGAGTCCTCATTGCCTGCACCATCTCCATCACCAGCATTTGAACGGTTTCCACCAAAGTCCATAGAAGGGTTTTTCTTCATTGCCACTCTTCCTTCATATTGATTTATTATTATCACAAGTTATTCTAGTTTAATTGCAAATATTATTTGCATTTATCCAATCCAACGTGGAAAAGCATGGATCCATTTTTAGAAACATTTATAATTCAAGCAAATCTTAATAATCATAACTAAATTAATTTTTTAGACCTTACAAATCACTTAAAGGAAATTTTAGAAATAAAATATATTGTTGAGATAGAGTGTACTATTAAAAAATAGTACATATATTTATATGTTCACTTATTTAACCATATAATTGAAATTGAGAAAACATTTAAAAATTAGAAAACAATGAGAATCAAACACATAACACCGAATGCACATGGAGATAACTTAAAAAAAAAAAACCTCACCATCAAACAGAGAATAGCCAATATTAATCTTGAATGCCCTACTTCACCAACACAATATAACATCCATAAAAAATCTAACCAATGCATACAAATTATAGAGAAGTTAGGAGAGAAAGCTAAACATGGTTTCACAAACCCACAAGCACCAAAACCAAGATCTATAGGCAAAAACACATGCCCCATGGTCAAATATTTAATGCACTCAAAATAGGCATTCATTATTGATAAGATATTTGACTTGTATCCCTTGATAGGCATACATTCTAAGAATTCCATACCATTTTTTCCTCTTAACACAATATGGACCCCACCTTATACTAACAAGATTGTATGCTTTCCCATATAGTGCCTAGGAATAAGAAAATTTCATAGATGAGCTCTAGTAAAGTTCTAACCATCATTGTCATCCTCTACCTCCCTTATTAATGTCATTAGAAATAATGTTCCAAGTTAAGCCAAATAATAATATATAAATTTATATAAGCATCTAACTATTCCCCTTCCCAAGATGTTAGAAATGCATGAATATACATCAAATTTGTTAGCCTAATATCACATTTATGGGTATGCGCAGGATCATGATGGGCCAAAAAGTGGCAATATGATGGGTATGTGGCTGATGACATTTGTTTTACCCAAAATTGATGAAACGAAAAGGGTTTTTAAAGGAGATTCTCAGATTTCCACCAATATAAATTATACCTTGCTTTGAATTTAGTAAGTAATTATTATTCATTTTCTATTCGAATTACGACTAAAGTCCTGATTGATAGGTTGATTGAAAAACATCTATATATTTCAAATGGTATCACATTTTTGAATCCAAAACATGCATCACATCTCTATGTCTTTCACACTATAGGATTAAAAGAAAAAACAATTTCATTAAGTTTTAAACCACAGGTCCCACATAATGAAGTTTTTATATTTTTAAAAAAAGTTGTAATAAAAAAATCATAATTAATTATTTTCTTTGGAAAAAAATTGCAAAAAAATATGTATCACATTGGGACATGAGTCCCTCTACTTATATCTAAAATACTCATAAAAAAATGTTACTATTTTATTGTGGTTAGGGTGGTCAAACAAACACCTACTTTATTTTCCCTGAAATTTAAACACTACTACATTGAAATTTCAAATTTTTACCATATCTATATATATATATATATATATATATATAAACAAACCTAGTAGTTTAGAAACTACATTCATTTTTTTGTAGATTCTATTCTTACATATTTTTGAAATAATATAGGACAACTTATTCAATTTTTACCAAGTTGTTTAACTCCTCGATTTTCTTAATTTTGCCATTTGCTGGGCCTATTTTCCATGATGATCCTTCACATACCCCCTATTTTAAAAATAACTTTAGGTCTAAGATGAAGGTATTTTCATAAAAATATGTAGTTCAAAAATATTATATAAATTTTCTTTTAAAAATCTCTAAAAATTGAAAAATAGTGGTTTTTTAGAGAAAATTGTGAGTTTTACATTAAATTATGGCTTATACAAGGAATTCAATTCTAGTGGAATGTTTTCATTCAAGAATTTATTGTTCAACTAGAATTCTAAAAGATTTGTGCTTGCAATGCAAACTAAATAGAATCAATCCTTACACATATTATTTCCATATAGCTCAATGTACTATAAGTTCTCTAATATAGGAAGCTCATAGGGAGTGAGACCAAATAAATAATTGTTGGGACAAGAAAATTACCTATTAAAAGAAGAATTATTCCACTAAAATTCTTTTATTAGAAAACTGTCCCACATAACTCATTTATTTTTATCAAAAAGTTATTCCAATCCAATTGTAAATGTTAATTTCATTTGTCGAATCCTACTTGCAAAGACCTAGATCCATTTTCATAAACATTTGTAATTCAATCAAATATTAATAGCCACAACTAACTTAAATATTTAGCTCTAAAAAAATCACTTGAAGAAAATTTTAGGGATAAACAACATTATTTAGGTCTACGAATGGGATTTCATAGAATCCCTAGAAATTTGTCAAATACATACAAAAAAGGAGGGTTTTGCATAGCAAACATTATGAATTTTTATATTGGTAAAATATGGCTTGTGATTTTCTTACCTTCATCCATAGATGTAATAGTTCAATTTAACACACTCTGTAGGTTTTGGAGTGCAGAGTTCAAAAATATATTATATAGCTTGAAACAATCCACTATTTTATTTGGCACTAGAAACATGTTATGTTTATTATTCAAAAAAAATGACAAAATAAAATTGTAGAGTTCTCATTTAAAATTCAAAGATCAAATGATAGTATTAGAATAATTAGGAAGATCCAGGAGATAAGAAACAAGCACAATGAACAACGATGCATAGATTGTATTTAGTTTACCCAAGTTATATTGAGTACAAAGCCTTGCATATATAGGAAAGGATGAAGAAATTCTACCTATGAGGTGACTGACAAGGCCCCATGAAGTGGCACAAATAAGTAGACAAGGTCCCATTGGTAAAATATGGATATTACCTATTGGTAGTATTATCTACAAAATGGATTTTCATAGAATCCCTAGAAATTTGTCAAATACATCCAAAAAAAGGAGGGTTTTGCATAGCAAACATTATGAATTTTTATATTGGTAAAATATGGCTTGTGATTTTCTTACCTTCATCCATAGATGTAATAGTTCAATTTAACACACTCTGTAGGTTTTGGAGTGCAGAGTTCAAAAATATATTATATAGCTTGAAACAATCCACTATTTTATTTGGCACTAGAAACATGTTATGTTTATTATTCAACAAAAATGGACAGCCTGTAGAGTTCTCATTTAAAATTCAGAGACCAAATGATAGTATTAGAATAATTAGGAAGATCTAGGAGATGAGAAACAAGCACAATGAAAAACAATGCATGGATTGTATTTAGTTTACCCAATTTATATTGAGTACAAAGCCTTGCATATATAGGAAAGGATGAAGAAATTTACCTATGAGGTGAATTGACAAGTGCCCCATGAAGTGGCACAAATAAGTAGACAAGTGTCCTATAGGTGTCAACCTTAGGGATACTTGGAGTGTGCAAACCAACAACCTCTATGACAAAGTCATCAATATTGTGTGCCAAGTGTTGAGTGACCTTTGAGGTGAGATGGAAAGTCTTCCAACTTCAAAATATGTGTGCATAAGGTTAGCCAAATAACTTGGTAACCTCTAGAGGTTTAAATTTTACACATCCTTGATTAGACAACAATTTGTCTAACCTTGTCAACCTAAGTACAATTAAGTATAATGAATAGATTAGTTATTCACACTAACAACTCCCTTAAGTGATACTTGGGGGAATGACAAAAGTGCAAATAGATAGAAATGGGTCCCAGCTAGAGGCCATGTTAGTTACCCATGTACAATGTATTCTTTCATAAAGTGGAGTAAAAGAGAAAATATTGTGGGAACAAAACACCTCTCCAAAAAAAGAGAATTGGAAGGATTTAAGACCTTCTGAAAATATGTGCCTTGATGATAGGAACATGATGATGAAGAACTCCTGAAGCATGTTGAACTTGTAAACTCTGCTGATGATGAACTAGTTCTGTTGGAATCAACGAATCTTCAAGTAATGTAGATCAAGATATGAGATATACAACACTACATGAGTGAACATATGAACACTACTCAACCAATGTACATAAAGTCAATCAAACTCAGTGAAGTCGATAATTTAGATAGTAATGTGATTAGGAGTACTAGAATCTCAAATTATGATCCAGTGAAATAACTCTCCATTTGAGAGATATAGATAGAAGGTTCATGAGGCCTCCCGAAAACAAGATTCTGCTTCATTGAAAGAATCATTAGCATAACACATCATACTCCCCCCTTAATGCTAAGAGAATATAAGTAGGACAATTGAGATCGAGAGTGTGTAAGGAATGTATAGATGTACAAGGTGTGCTCCAAGACATACTCACATAAGGTGGGAATCACAAGAATCCATGTTTTGATGGCATAGCCCCCCATTACACTTTATAATTCATTGTATGTATAATAATTTCCCAAATTCCATCCATGTAAAACACACATTCAGCTTTATGGCACTTTATATGAGTGTGTTTACAAGCGTTTTCATTGTTACAAGTTGTTACAAGTTTATTGTCATGAGGCGGATTAAGAAGACAAGATTAAGTTATGTCTTGCAAACCTCAATGAAAGACAAAAACAGAAAATTAGAACCTCATTTTCCAAATTCATTGCAAAAGAGAAAAAATTGACGACTCTTTTACAAATTTTTAACCAAGACAAAAAAGGACTCCCACTTCCCATTTGTAAGTTATTGCAAAATTAAAAAAGCTCCCCTAGATACTTTACAATGGATCAAACAATTAGTGTTTGCAATTGATTAGAATTTGCATAAATTGTCAACGCTAAAGGTTAAATGCAATTTGTTAAATGCTATCTATCAAAGCAACAAACAATATAATGCAGAGTAAGCAAAATAAGTTATTTGACTGAGTCTCGAGGGACAAATGAAGCCATTTAGAAAGGGGTTTCGAGGAACGTTGAGTGATTGCAGAGAATTTGATTCCTGCTACCTCTTACAAAACCACTGGCACAACTGTGTATGAGGAAGTTACCACATAGAAGATTGACTTGGTCGCTGCTGGAGAATAGCCACATGGAGAAGACCTTAGTTGATTTTCATGCAGACCTGGCCATTGTGGCAGAGAGACCAATATTGGTGTCCAGCTTTCTCTTGAGTGCTCCCACGACTTCCATGCCAACTTGTGAATTCCATGCCATCGAGCAAGATAAGTCGCGGCCCTAGGATCCACATCATGCTCTCCTCTTTTGCGCCGGTGGTCTCAGTAGAAAAGACATACAATGACAAGCTTTTCGTAGCAGAAATCACCATCAGTATGTTCGAGTCGTCATCCATGATCTCTATGCTGCGCTGCGTCCCTGATTGCTGCGCCTTTATTCCAGAATGCCGCCAGTCAAAGTTCACGGCCCAATTTTGGGCACTGCACCTTCAAATCATGGCCTCTGGATGACCCTCCGAATCTGCATGATGGTCCCTTCACGCCTATGCCACGTTTGAATGGGCGTCCCAATTGAAACGCGACCTTCAGGGTGCGTGACATGTAAGGGCACGCAGCCTGCTATTCCACGCCTTGTAGTATTCCCAAGCGCTTTGCTCAGACCAGTGTAGGGCGCAAATTCAAGCTTTGGCGTTAGCAAATTGGGTGGGGTCAAAGACAAAGGGCGTGGCTTAGACCATGCAGCAGCATATTCCTGATTCGCGCCCCTTATTGTGCAGGTCGATTGGGTGGAGGGTGCTGGTGAGAGAGGCTCGGGTTATACGCAAATCGTGCCCCCCTTTTTGGTGCATGAAACCAAAAAAAGAGTGAAGCCCCAAACAGAAAGTCAACATGGATAAGTGGGACCACAGTACAATGAAAAAGATAATCACATACCCCTACGTCAAGTATAAAATCCTTTTTGAATTAATGTGAACACACGCTACTTACAAAACCTTTCATGTGTATGTTCGAAGTCAACTAAGACCTTGGAAAGTTTATTAAAATAAATATATTTTGAGCGATGAAACATTTTATTTTGTTATAACATTTATATGTATTGTTTCTAATTTTTAATCTTTTTTGTTTGATAATATTTGAGATTTTCAATGTTTACGTTGAGAGATGTCTTACAATGGCATTTTGTGTGTTCAGAAAAACTGTATCTTAAATCAAAGAGAGTTCTTGTTTTATAACTAGCATATCTATCTTATCATAGTCTATATAGAAAACATTGAGAGATATCAATTGTAGGAATCCAAAATGACAATAATATTAATATTGTGCATTTGTAATAATATTTTTATTAGTTGTGTATTCTACTTTTGTAAGTCTATGTTGGTCTTTATGTATCTTCTATTTGTTGGTTTTGTCACCCTTGCATGGGTATACACAGAATTGTGTGTATGTTTTAGTAGTTTTAATCTTTACTGTATATTGGGATGAAGCCCTATAATAGATTCTCAACATTATCATCTAAAAAAGATCTACATGATGCAATAAAAAGCTAGGTCCTAAAGCTACAATGCATCTTCCCTTGAGTAGACTTACCATATCTAGAAAAGAAGTGACCTGCTCCACTTTAGTTACACGTATTCTGGCATGTTCAAGTGTAGATGTTGTACCACCAATTGAAAAAATAGTATAGCTATAGTACAAAAGAAACAAAAAGAATTTATGGACATACACACTGCAATAAACAATACAATTGGCAATTTGTGAAATATATAAATAAAAACTCAAATCACAGATAGCTATGCTGAGTGAAAATGTATAAAATACATGCACATGTTGTTAAGCACTTCTTGGAGATCCATCACAACTCATAAGGAATTTATGTTAGGTAAGGCAATGGACAATATTTTTCTTATATTTGCATTCCTATAATAACTTCAACATAGATTGTTTCATCTCCCTATCTAAGATTCTCATCATATCTTCTGTAGGGGAAAGGTACACTGTAATATTCCAAGATACTATGCTTAAACTCATGTTTGTGTGATAACCATACAAGGTCAGGACTTAAATATATCTTCCAAAAAGCTTCTATGGTTTTTTTCTAACATGCATTCATACTAACAAAAGCCAGTAATCATCCCTTGCAAATGGAGCTACTGAATAGGGCATTTGTGCAAGATTTACTAACTGAATAGAATGTTGGTTTTTCCAACCATAAAAAGAGAAGATGGCGCCTCTCCCGTCCTATCATTTTCTACTCTGATTTGAATTTTATATGTTTCCCTTGATCCCCTTTCTATTTCTATTAGAACTCTGTTATCTCTTTCTTCCTCCTATGCTTTTCAATTGCCATCAAACTCTGGTGTTTCTTTATGTTTCCATTGTACCCCTTTCTATTTCTATTGTAATATGGCTATGGCTTTTGGATCTAACTTATTATAAATTTTAACCATGAGAATGAATACTGAATAAATCAAATTCATAGTGGGATTATTTTGTAATGCAAAACGTATTAAAATAGCTTTTCATTGGTTGACCAAGGGTAAAGATGGAATTTTATCAAATGTTATGAAAATGTACCAAAAACACATTGAAACTTAGTAATGTTCTTGGTTCTATAAAACATGTAACTGTGTGCCAAGGGATAATTGTATAGATTAACCATTGCTTGAAAAAAACACTTGAATTTTATTTTGTGATTGTTTTCACATACCCCAATAAAATGAACTCCCTTTTCCAAGTAACTCTTGAAAGCTGATTTGCAAGTATTGGTAGGGCACAATTAGAAAATGAGCAACTAAAAAAACAAATACAAAAACAAAGTTTCTCTTTAAGTTTCTAGAAGCAAAAACCTACTGAAAGCATCCATTTCTTGAAATGGATCATATAATTCAAAGAAAATCATATGATTAACTCACCCTAGATTCTGAAGGCCCCTACTAAGGAATTCTAGGTTGCGTTTATCTGATAAAGATATTAGAGCTTGCTTTGACTCTGCTACAAATAAACCCGAAAGTATTTCAACCATATCTACAAATTGTGGATAATTTGGTGCTTTTATGCAATTCTGGCACAAAAATGTGGTTAGTTCTCCATGGCACAAAATTAT
This sequence comes from Sequoia sempervirens, assembly GCA_007258455.2. Lineage (NCBI taxonomy): Eukaryota > Viridiplantae > Streptophyta > Pinopsida > Cupressales > Cupressaceae > Sequoia > Sequoia sempervirens. Next base: position 24,282 of record VDFB02165340.1, on the reverse strand, counting down.
GTCTTCGTTAAAGTATGATAGCTATTGACCAGTACCATGAGACCCGAAATTACTACTTTTAAAACCAGAACTGTAAATACAAAGGATATACTGCATTAGTATATTCTGATTACCATCTCTCTCAGCCAAAACAAGTCTTGATCCCCAAAAATTGAACTAAAACTAACACCATTCATTTCGACAGAACTGGGTTTTGACAAGTTTTATTTGAACTTATTATCAACACTAAATTTCTAAACTATGCTTTGTTTGGATAACTCCCACACTGATGAAATAATGATGTTATCTGCTGTATAAACATAACCATTCTCTATGGAGACCTTGACACCTGTGTCGCTTTACTTGATTTTCCGCACCACCTAAATCTACAACAACTTCTTGTCAATCAAAATTTCCATGTCGCAGAAAGGGTTTTCTAAATCTTAGAAATGAAAGGGAACAAACCTTGTTGAGCTTAAGGCATTCATCTGTTATGGTTATGTTACTGCTGGACAAAAACTCTTGGGCAATCTTTGCACAAGATGCTCGTATCCTCGACTATCTACCACAAAGTATTAGTCATCGCCGTAGTATTCAAATGTTGCAATGGGCTCAATGTTTTTTAAGCTTGTTACTCTAGGAGGCTCTGCATGCAAAACAAGACAAAAATATTATACACAAACCATTCGAACTGATAATTCAAAGAAAACGATATATATATTTTTTCTTAGATGAGAATTTTCTATTTCGAAGTCATAGAAGAGGAAATCAATTCCCATCCCCAACTGTGTCTCTATATCAAAATAACCCTTAAATGATAGTTTTACAACTACTGCATATCCTATCTTCATGTTCAAATAAACATGCCTATATTTCTGTAGATGGCTATGTCACGTTGCTACCTCAGTAGATAAAAGTATGTCATGTTGCTTTTATTTTGGGAAAATTAATTTTTAAATAAATGAAGGGTGATGATTTCAAGAACTCTCCTTGATTTAAGGTAGAGTTTTTCTGAACACACAAAATGCTATTGTAAGACGTCTCTCAAAGTAATAAAAAAGAAAGACAATTTCAAAAATATTATAATGTAAATATTAATGATTATTTTCAAATATATCAAACATTGATTAGACAAGTCTTAATCTTAAGGAAGGCATTCACAAATTTTATTTTTAAACATTTGTCTTTCCAATAAGATCTTAGTTATTTTAAAACAGTATGTGAAAATTGAGTAACATTTTAATTTTAATTTTTAAACTAAAAATAAATTATGAAACAATACAAATCATATCTTAGAAATATTGAAAATAACTCAATTTTCATCAAAATAATATAATATATATTATGCCATGTCAAGTGGAAAAATTGCAAAAGTATATAAAACACCATCTTATGTGATTCAAGATCACTATTTTATTCTTATAATAGTCTCTTACTGTTTATTTAATACTGAGACTTGATAGTACTATAATCCATTTAAGTGAATAAGAATGTTTTGTAATATGTAAGTGAAAATAATGTTCTATAATATGTACGTTGGTGTTTTTTTGTATTTTTCATATCACATTTCCTCATCTATCATCCAAAAAAAAATTAAATGATGATAAATTACAAAATATAATCAAAACAATAATAAAAAAAACATCAACACAATTATTATAAAAGAAAACTCTTATTAATATTCAGAATTCAAGCCTTCATTTCCCAGACAACGTAATCATCTCCGCTAGTGGCAAGATGGAAATTTGTTGATGGGTGAAACTATCCCAAATCAAGTTTCGATCCAATTTTCATGATAACCCTTCCATCAATGTTGGCCATGTACAAGTTTCTCTCGGCAGTCAAGATGGTGCAAGTGCTATTGACGGTAATCTTGTTTCTCTTTCGTATTTCAATTAACTCTTTTATGTTGTCTTTGAAATTCGTGTCCTGGAAATGGTCATCAAACTGCACACACAAAGTCACCCAACATAATGATAGTCATAATCACAACAGAAATCACTTTAGTATCAGTAGTAAATAAAGATTAACATATTGAAAAGTATTACAATGGTGGGGATTCCAGGGTGAGTGAGAATATAGACGTATCAGGTTGCATAATTTTATCATAAGGAAACAACCACATCTTCTACTGCGAAATGCCAGTGTCGTGGTTGTCAATGAAAGTGACAACCTTTTCAGGCAAGAGACCGATCATTTCGGAGGGTTTTCCGTTGGAATACGTAAGTGCCAGAGCTCATTTTCCTTGAGAGCGTACTGCAGAAGTCCTTTGGTAGTAAAGTCAAAAGCAATAGAGCAATTTCCAGTGGAGTGAACCCAATCGACCAATGACTATCTCTGCTGAGGAGCATCCTCCAGGTTCTCCCCTCTGTTTCCAAAACTCCCAATCTCCCACACCTCTCCCACAACGAAAGCGGGGTTGGTGTTTTGACGTACTAAACCAACGTGCTCACAAGGTACCCAAGTGCGAAGTCGAACCTCCACCCATCAAAGCCAATGTCAGACATGAGCCACTTCATCCACTTAGACAGCTCCCTCTGCACTTGCGAGTTTGTGTGGTCAACGTCGGGGGTTCTCGTAAAGTCATTTTTAGGGTCTTCCTCCTTTCCTGAGCTGCACGTGTAGGGCTTGTCATTCATGGGAATGGCCTAGGCACCCCAGTCCAGGTGCCCATCATCTGTTCCTCCCTCGAATATACAAGGGTTTCCTTTGTCATCCTGCTTTGAGCCCATCTGATGATTTATCATGATGTCATACATGCACCACACTCCATTCTAGTGGAACGCCTGCACCACCTGTCGCAGCTGCTTCGTAGTCCCGTAATGGGATTCCAGGTCATACAACTTTTCTGGAAAATAATCTACATAACAAAATGTACGAGACAACCACAATTACAAACCCTCGTGGTGGCCTCCATTACAACTACTTAACAAAACCCAACATAAAGCATTATTTCTTGCATACCTTGTTGACTGTCGGTCGTGGACTGAGAGGGCAGAGGGAACCAAAAGTCTGTAATGTCGGCATATGCGATCTCCTTTGCAGCCCTTTCAACACATTGTACCAGGAATCGCTCCTCCATGACTTCCAAACTAATCCCTACAATTACCCCATATTTTAGAAATATTATTAAATCTAACTTTGCTTAGCTTTAATTTGCCTCCTTACCTGAAAGAAGACAATATCCATAGGATCTATCATGGAGGGTGTCTGCGCCCAACCATATGTGATCAGTGCTACTAATATGACCATGCCCAAAAATTTACCTCCATTTATGCCCATAGCGGTACTAAATGTAAAGAATCACCAGCAAATTATTCAGATCATTGTAGCCAATGTTTGCAATGAGGAGCATAACAGATATATAAAATTGACTCAACAACGAATAAAAGTAAACTGATAATAACACACACACAAATAATTTAGAAACTGAAATTTGCATTCATTCATTCAAAATATAATTGATTTCACAAAAAGAGCTCCTGCTCTGTTTCACCCACAATTTTTCTTTGTAGAGAACACTCTTCTATTTTTCTGTTCTCACTTCTTAATAATAATAAACTTCCTTACAAAATATAGCCATCAAAAATCACCGAGAAAATTCACAAGGAAAGAGGTGAAATAAATGCCATTAAATACATTAATTGTAAAACCCAAATTCACATCAAGTGAAAAAAATTTAATCCCAAAAACAATCAAAACCATATTAAATATTGTCCTTTAAAACATTAAATTCTTGAGAAAATATTTATGCTAAAAATCCTATAAAAAATAAACTTCACCGCTCAACCACCAAGAGAAAATAACGAGGCTGGAGACTCCAGTAGGAGAAACCCATACCAAGCATTTATGGAGGATGACCTCAGCAGATAGCGGTAGAACCACAATACCACCCAACACAAACAAGATGCCCACGGTATGGCGGTAGACACCGCCTACCGAAACAATGGAGGAGAGGCTCATGGGACCGCTGGGTCCTGTAATACCCCCTCTGCACTTCGTCTTGACCATGAAGCCGTATGTGATTTGGTCTCTCCTTTAGAGATAATTGTTTGATAGCATGCTGTGAATAATGTGATTGATTAGTGCCCTTGTTTGATTGTTTTGTTAACTAGGAATCAGTGGATTTAAGAGGCTTCGTGATAAGCTCTTATATGAATGAAGGATTAAATAAATATAACTAACACTATTCTTTAATTGGAGTGTAGTTTGTAACTGTCACATCTTAATGGCACAAACTAGAATGATGCTAAAAATAGATTTGAGATGACAAATGTCATCAACAATTTCATGTAGGATAACGGGAGTAATAGGTGCGAAAGAAAATCTCTCTCTCTAAGTAGTCCAGTATTGTTGGATTAAATACTATGCGATAAATAAATATAAAATATTAAAAAAGGTAATCATTGAGTTTAAAATTAGAACACATCTAGTTCAATTAATAAAATAAATTAATAAATGATGGCTGGCGTGGTCTATAATTGCAAATAACAGAAGTATAGTTGCGTGTGCCACTCTACCTACTCACATGCTATACAAACTAAATTTAGAATACACTTCTTGTAACCGCTTCATTATGGAGCCTTAGTCGTGTTCTTGTTAGGAACTCTGCATGCTGAGAAAAAATGCCTCTTCTAATTAATAATGGTTTTGCATGTGAAACGAGAGGGGAGAGTTTTCAGGGATTGCAGAGAAGTTAAGGGAATCGTTATAGTTTATCTTAGTGTGGGAGCACGTTTTTAGGGGGCTCAACTTGTTGTAACACATCTTCTCTCCTTGCATGTCAGTATCCATATGGGGGGTCTCAGGCATTGATTCGTAAAAAAAGATAATACCTTTTTACTTCTGCGAGGGTGGACACCATGGAAGCATAGTCAAATCTTCCATAGATTTGTAAGGTTATTCGACATATATACAATAGCTAGGGCAAAGAAAAATAATATTGAGAGGACCAAACGCCTACCGAAGTCATTGATGGAGTCCTAGAAACAAAAGGAGATGGGCTAGACTTGGATCTGAGCCTGTGAAGGACCCAAATTTTTCAATGTCTTGATTTTCATAGAAGTTGACTGCTGGAAGTGAGTTAGGGAAGAGTGTCGGGGACAGGAATGATATAGTGAGTGTTTGTGGAGTGGTGCCTAGTCACTGCTTCCTTCCCTTTGCATGCCAGTCTACCGAGAACACTAAGGGGGAGGCATATGTTGTTGTAGAGGAGTTAACACTAGTCACTGTTGAGATCCACAGACTGGGAGGAGGCGACAAAACTTAGAGATCATTCAAACTCACTTCCCATAGAACGGGCTAATAGATAGCATGGGTAATCCTTCTCTTCGTCGAAGGAAGTGGTTGTGTTCTACATATCTGTGTTGCACCATGAGGTAAGTCTCTGGAATTTAGTTTTTGTGTATTTCATTATCACTGGAATCTTGTATGCGACCTTTATAACATTCCTTTTAATTATTCTTTAAATGATGAAATCGGTATTTCTTTGTATCTCTTATGTTCTCAGGGGTGCATATTCCCTGTTCCATGGCTCTCCCTTTTGTGCACATAATAAGTCTTCATCTTTATCTGTTAAGTTCTTATTAAGTATCCCTTAAGACAGATCTATTTGTTGCTTGGTCCTTTGTTTGCGCAAATTTCAGTCTTAGAAAACTGTAGAGGTGTAAAAGCCTTTCTAATTTCGTTGAAAACCTGTCACATATGCAGTACTCGAAAATAGAATGATGTAGAGGTTTTTAATAATCTCTTTGATTTCATTATCAACTAGAATCAGCCGCAACACTTGAACATAAAAGGAAGTTTAAATGTTTAAATAACCTGCTTGATTCTGTTGACAATCTATCATATTTGAAGCACTTGAAAATAAAATATTGTCAATGAATAATTTAAATATGGAGCTTTCCATCGATCACAGTGAAGTTTAATTTCCGAACATCAAACTTGAGCATGTCTCTGGAAAATCGCCACCAAACTGAAATGCGTCTAGTTCAAAATAGAAAAGTTGTACATTATTTCTCCTACTCTTAAGTCACGTATTTGCACCTCGCCTTTCTCTTTCCCTTCAGTCTTGGGGATAACATTTGGGATTTGACAATAATAAACGCATGTAGATGGCAGTATATCCAAATTCCAATATTCACCTTCTAATATACTTGGCAACCTATCACAGTTATAATGTTTAGAGTTGATGGCTCGATTATTCCAACCTTAGCCATTTTTATTAATTGTGATGCAGCGTATATTTTATGATGTTCTAATCCATTTTGTGCATATCTTGCGATGAAAAAAATATTTGAAACCACATTTCCTGAGGCAATATGATAAACATTGCATGCGTCTTGTCTAGAATACCACGTTTTGCATGCATGTTATCATATATTTTACACCTTATTAGATTTGAATCTTTTCTTCCCATAGCTTTCATTATGGCACAGGCAGAGAGGATGCTGGAAAACTTTGAGGTAATTACCTTTACACCTCCCAAATGTACTCACCCATTCAAGTTCCGCAATCTTGGTACTTTAGACCATTAGAAATTATGGCTCTATCGGATCTTTTAAAACTAATGTTCTCTTCGTTTACCCTATTCAAGTGGAATCACCAATTTGTTCCACACCTGTACCCTCAGATTGTTGACTTAGATAGAAATTTTTACTATCTAGCTGTTGATGCCAACATTCTATGTGCATTTTCTATCTCGCTATAGTTTCATATTATTCTTATTTTGGTCTATGAGATATTTAGCTTTCTTATTATCTAAACCATAGATGTTGCCTTGTATCGTCCATTTGAATCAAACGGAAAACTTGGAGTGGTAAGAAAAATAATAATCATACTCTTTTGCCTTACAAACACACTGCTTTTTGAATGCCTAAAGAGTTGGGAATAAAACAACTTTTCATTGATTCTTCCTAAAGGAAAAAAAGGGGTTCATGGGATTTTAAGTAAAGATAGGTTTTCAAGTGAAGAAAGTGGGATAAATAATATTCTACCCCTTTAGGATAAAATATTCTCTTAGTACCCCTTTGAGGTGAATCTTAATAGGCCAGATTTTTATATGTAAAAGAATATTCCCATCTATTTAAATATTTAGATTTTTAAGGAGTATTTCTAGAAAGAGTTTATAATTTTTAGATGTAAATGTTGATGATCCCAATATTTAAAGATTTTAAAAATAAGTGAAATTATATTAAAGTTTTAAAAAAATATTATTACTTAAAGTTAAGAAATTAGAACATTATTACCATAGTTAAATTTTCTTATGAATAGAATTTGGTTACTTTTATAGTTATTTTTATTTGGTAGTAAGTTTTATTATGAGTTGGGTTTAATAGTGTTTGCTTTGGTTGCATGTTGGATGGGTACCCTTTGGTGAATTATGTGGGTGGTTTTTGGAATTGAGGTTGTTTTGAATTGATATTGAGGTGAATTACGTAACTTGAGTTGTGAAAGTAATATTGCTTTGATTTTGAGTTTGATGTTGATTTTGAGATCAAGTTTTGTTGTCACCTTGTTGGGAAACCCTTGTTTTAGTGATTTATCAGTCTTCCAGAGAAAGGGAAAGAAAGGTGTTGCTTTATTATTGCCTTCACTTTTGGTTCTTTGTGAACTATTGCTCGTATGATCTATTTGATGATTGGGTTTAGCCTTGCACTTGAAAATAGTTTCGTTATGAGGATTTTGTGTAGGATGGTGTATGCCTTGCTTAATGCAATTTATCTTGTGGCTTTATATGTTGTGCATGGGGGCTTACCCTGATAGTGTCTTTTGAGTTTTGTTGTTCATAAGGGGAGTGGCTTTCAATGGGGGTCGAGACCCAGAAGTGGTCTCAGGGTAACTCATTGGAAGTTCATTAATCAAGTGAAAACGATAATATTTATTTAGGGGTTTTGGATAGAATCACACATTAACAAGATATAAGTGAATGCCTCACTCATGGCTCAAGTGCTTGTATGGGCTTGAGATGAGTTGAGAAGGCCTGGAATGGCGAAATCATTGTCTTGTCCTTATGAAAGATAATCGATGCTGCATTGGATTGCATGTGGGGCCGGGTTTCGTAAGAGGTCACCAGGGTAACCCAAGTTGGGGGCCAGGGCCTAAGAAGATTGACCAGGGTAACCCATGCAACATTGTGATGACACTCTTCCTTTAACAACCATGTATGCTTTGTTTCCCTCTATGTTATTCTTGGGCCTCTAGAAGCACATGTTGGCATTTGTATGTTGATCCTTTATTGGTTATTCCTTAGGTTGGACACATCTTGTGTTGGTTATATCTTGTGCTAGAAATTGTCTTATGTTATTCTGGTTCTTGTTGTGAAGTCTTGTATCCTTGTTCTATATGATGGTTATTGTTGGGGATCCTTCTTGTCATCTCTTAGCATGGGGGGTGGGCCTTCGGGTCCACGTGGTTAGGTGGAACGTGCTATGCACCCCATTGGATCCCCAATCATCGATCGAGAAGTGCAAAATTGTACCTTGCAGTGACTCCTGAGTTGTACCAGAGTTGGATCCAGTATTGCAGCTTTGTACTCCTTCATTTCAAATGTATCATTCCATTTTATTGTATCTTCCCCATTCATGTTGGGAAGCGGCATTGTAATATTGTAACCCTTGATTAATGTGTTGACCATGTTCATGTTATTTTATGGTTACTGGTGTATACTTACCATCCATGTGATGTAATGATGTTGTTGTGAAAAGTAATGCAGTCTTGTAAACCTGAGGGATTTGTTATATGTAGTTCATGTTTAGTTTCATATCATGTGATATATGATTATTATGATGTATGTTAGTACTTTAAAAAAAAAAAAATTGGTGCCATAAATGTTAGATGTATTGTATCCTTTGGGGTTGCTTGGCAGGCATTAGGTCACCACTTCACCACATGAGAGAGGAGAAGAGGCTATGTATGATCAATACTAGACCATCACATAATACAACAGAGGAAGCAATGGTAACATAGGAAAGAGGTCTAGAACGATGCAGAAAACATTCAAAGTTGGAATTATTTCCAACACTCCCCCTTAATTATAAATACTATCATCAATAATGTCCAAACGATCTCTCTAATAGATGAAGTTGTCTTTTCCTAGCGCCTTGGTAAAAATGAGACGCACACTATTCCTGAGACCTGAAAAACTCTAAGAAAATTTCACCATTGTTGATTAACTCTCTGATGAAGTGATATCTAGTATCAATGTGTTCCTCCTTTTGTGAAAGACCTGATTCTTCGATAATGCTATGGTGGAATTATTATCACATTATATTTTTGTTGCCTCTTGTTGTTCTTATTTCAACACTCCCAAAACTCTTATCATCCATACTACCTAACATGATGCACTTGTGGCTGCAACATACTCTACTTCAGTTGATGAAAGAGTGACTATTGGCTATTTTTTCATACCCCGTGATACTGAACGAGTGCGAAAATGAAAAACATAACCTGATGTACTTTTTTTTTCATCAATACTTCCATTACAATCACTATCAATATACCCAATCAGCTTGAACTCATCTGAACTTGAATATTGGATGCCAAAATTTTTTGTTCAACTTATATATCTCAGAATTCTTTTTCCATCTTTCCAATGTGTGTCTTTAGGAGCTTCCATAAATCTGAAAATCAAACTTATGACATGCATTATGTCTGGTCTTGTGGCTGTCAAATAAATGAGACTACCAACAAGTCTCTTATATAAGGTTGGATTTACATTTAAACCTTTGTCATCCTTACTTAACTTCAAACCTGTGGCAATTGGTGTAGGTGTTGATTTGCAATTTTTCATGTTAAACCTCTTCAAAATATCATTAGCATACTTTGATTGGGAGATGAAAATACCATTTTCATTTTGATTCACTTCAATGCCCAAAAAATATTTCATGAGACCCAAATCTGTCATTTCAAATTCTTTCTTCATAGCTCCTTTAAACAAATCAATTGATAAATCACCTATGAAAATCAAATCATCAACATACATGCGTACAATCAAAATTTCACCTTTTTCATTCATCTTGGTATACAATGTAGGCTCGTTGTTGCATCTAATGAAGCCATTCTATAAAATACATGAATCAATTCTATTGTACCAAGCTCTTGGGGCTTGCTTGAGACCATACAACACTTTCTTTAGCTTGTAGACTTTGTCTTTTTGTCGCAATATCTCATACCCAAGTAGTTTTTCCACATAACCTTCTTCTTCAAGATAACCATTTAAAAATGTTGATTTTACATCCATTTGATGAACTGACCATTTGTTTTGAGTTGTTGTGGCAAGTATCATCCTTACTATGTCAAGACATGCTACAAATGCAAAAGTTTCATTATAATCAATTCCAAGCTACTGTGAATAACCTTTTTCCACTAATCTTGCTTTATGTTTTTGCACTTCACCATTTGTATTTAATTTGGTTTTGTAAACCCACTTTACTCCTATTACATGTCTATCTTTTGGAAGACTTACCAACTCCCATGTTTTATTCTTTCCAATTGCATCAATTTCTTCATCCATTGCACATATCCATTTATCATCCTTAATTGCATCCTTAAAATTAATTGGATCATCTATTTGTAAAAAAATGCAAAAAGAGACATCTGATCACTATTATTCTCACCTTCATTTTGTTCATATATATCTCTTATACTTATGATTTTCTATCTTCTCATGCTTGCCAATGTCTACGATTTGATAAATCACTTGAGCTTGTTGAATGCGGACTTACTGGTCTAGTGACTTAAGTTGATGTTGGAGATGGTGTTTGTTGTCCTAAACATGAAGCTGCTCTTACATTTGATGATGGTATCACTTGTGGACCACTTGGTTGAGCTTGAACAGGTGGAATGAATCGTATTTGTAGGATTATTTGTTGGTACAAAAATTTAATTTTCCTCTTGTGGAATACTTGTTGATACATTGATTGTTTTCTCTTTGCTTCCATCCCATGCTTCATCTTCTATAGAATGTACATCTCTGCTAATTATGACTTTCTTAGTTGTTGGATTATAAAGTTGATAAGCCTTGGATTCATCACTATATCCAACAAAGATACATTTTTCTCCTTTTTTAATCTAGCTTTCTTCTTAATTCATCAGGCACATGTGCATATGCCACACAACCAAAAACTCTCATGTGAGCAACATTATGTTTTCTTCCAATCCATGCTTCTTTAGGAATGATATTCATAACACTTTTTGTTGGACACCTATTCATTATATAAGTTGAACATGATACAACTTCATCCCAGTATTCATTTGGTAAATGTTTGGCTTTTAACATATTTCTAGCCATCTCCATGATTGCTCTATTTTTCCTTTCAGCTACCCCATTTTGCTGAGGTGTGTATCTAGTACTAAACTTCTTGTGAATCCCCTCATCTTTGTAGAAATTTAAAAAATTATATTTAAATATATTCACCTCCTCTACCCATCCTCAAAGTTTTAATGTAATACCCACTTTGCTTTTCAACAAGAGACTTAAATAATTGATGAAAGAAATCAAACACTTAATTCTTATTCTTTAGAAAATAAACCCATGTTTTCCTAGAATAATCATCAATACAATTCAGAAAATAAAGAATGCCACCAATTGAGAGTGTTTGCATAGGTCCACACAAATCTGAATGTACAATTTCCAAAGGGGCTTTTGCTCTAGTTGACTTTCTTGCTAGAAATGAATCTCTATGTTGCTTTCCTAAGATACATCCTTCACATACTTTTTCAAGTTTTTGTATTAGAGGTAATCCCTTTACCATGCTTTTCTTATGAACAAATTTAGACCTCCAAAGTTAAGATGCCCAAATCTCAAGTGCCATAACCATTTTTAATCTTTTATTTCTTCCTGAAAGACAATTTTGGTAACTGCAGTGATTTCTTGTGCTTGTGCATAATCTATATTCAAATCTAGCCGAATCTTCAAAGGAAACATTCTATTACTTGTCATTTTGACCTTAGCAATGAGCTGATTACTTGGGTATTTGTCTAAAATTATGCACAGTCCATTTGTGAAAGTTACTCTATACCCTTTTTGAACAAGTTGTCCTATACTCATCAAATTGTGTTTTAGACCAAGCACAAAATACACATCTAAGATATATTTCCCCCCCCCCCCTGTTTAGTTAGAATGTTGGCATTTCCCTTTCCTTTAATTGACACTTTATTGTCATTACCCAATGTAACATCAAATTTAACATTTTCATCTAAACTTGAAAACATTTCTAAATTTCCTTTCATATGGTTGCTACAACCTAAGTCTAAAAACCAAACATCTTTTTCACTTCCTTGTGCAACATTACAAGCCAGAAACATTGTCCTCTTTTTTAATTTCTGATCTTGACTTTCTTTTGTAAAATTTTCATTTTGTTTACCATAATCATATTGTTTCTTTCTACACTCATTCATGTAATGCCCAAACTTTTTATAGTAGTGACATTGGATTTGAGACTTATCATACCTTTTTCCTTATGACATATTTTGAGATGAACTTGAGCCTAAATTTTGGCTACTGCCTCTTCCAATTGAGCTTGAATGGTTGGTTCTTCCACCTTTGTAAGAATTTCTTCCTCTTCCTCTAAAATTTGACCTTCCTCTGCCTCTTCCTTGACTAATCAAAGCTTGTGACTTGAAGGCATGCTCCAATGACATATTTGTAGACCTACTTAGCCTCTGTTCGTGAGAAATGAGAGATGCATGGAGCTCATCAATTGAAAAAATATGAGAGGTTCTTTGTTTCCTCTATGGTTACAACAATAGAATCAAATCTTGTGGGAAAAATCCTTAGAATCTTTTCAACAACTCTGACATCTTCTAGATTCTCACCATGAGATCTAATTTGGTTCACCAGTTTAATAATTTGAGTAAAGAATGAATCTATAGTATCATTTTCCTTCATATATATTGTTTCAAAATCCCTTCTCAGCATTTGTAGCTTTGTTGTTTTCACCTTTGCCATACCTTGATAGATTGTTTGGAGAATATCCCATGCTTGCTTGGACTTTGTTGTTGTTGAAATCCTTGGAAAAATGCTCTCATGTACTACTTGAAATATGTAAAAGAGAGCCTTTGAGTCCTTCTTGTTATCCCTTAGCAAATCTTTCTCTACTTGTGTCAAAGCATTGTATGTTGTTGCATCAGTGGGCTTTGGATAGCCATACTCAACTAAATCCCAAATATCTTGAGAACAAAATAGTGCTTTGATGGTGATTGCCCAATAATCATAGTTTTTCCCATTAAAATATGGGATTTGTGGGTTAGTCAAGCTTGTGCTTGTTGCCATCCTTTCACTAAGACTTTTATAAATAACCCTTTTACTAATGACCCTAGTCTAATAAACCTACTCTGATACCACGTGAAGGCCAGAGGCAGAGGAGAACAACATATATCTAAAATTGACTAAACAATGAATAAAAGTAAACTGATAATAATACGTGCACACAAATAACTCAAAAACTAAAATTTTCATTCATTCATTTAAAATATAATTAATTTCACAAAAATAGTTGCTGCTCTGTTTCATCACAATTTTGCTTCTGCAGAGAACTCTTCTATTTTTTTGTTCTCACTTCTTAATAATATTAAACTTCCTTACAAAATATACCCATCAAAAATCACTGAGAAAATTCACCAACAAAGAGGTGAAATAAATGTTATTAAATACATTAATTGTAAAACCCAGATTCATGTGAAGTAAAAAAAATTTAATCCCAAAAACAATCAAAAACATATTAAATATTGTTCTTTAAAATATTAAATGTCATTAAAATATTTATGCTAAAAATCCCATAAAAAACAAACTTCATTGCTCAACTACCAAGAGAAAATAAGGAGTCCGCGGGAGTGTAGGAGAAACCGCTCTACTACAGGCTATGGAGGACAACCTTGTGGGATAGCGGTAGAACTACAATACCGCCCAACACAAACAAGAGGCCCGCGGTATGGCGGTAGACACTGCTATACCACAAGCAATGGAGAAGAGGCCTGCAGGACTATAGGGTCATCGCTTCACTACATGAGAGAGGAGAAGAGGCTACGATATGGGTATGTGCAGGGTCATCATGGAAAAAACAAGCCCTTAAGTGGCAAAAAATTTAGAAAAATCAGAGTTAGGAAACTTGACATAAAAATTTGAATAAGTTATCTATATTATTTCAAAAAATGTAAGAATAGAATCTGTAGCAAATTGAATGTAGTTTCTAAACTACTAGGTTAATTTTTATTTTTTAAATCTATTTGGTGAAAATTTGAAATTTCAATGCAATAGTACTTAAATTTTAGGGAAAAAATAAGAAGTAGGTGTTTGTCCTACCACCCAAACCACAATAAAATGATAATATTTTTTATAAAATTTTAGATATAAGTAAATGACTCATCTCCAGATGTGATGCATATTTTTGTAATTTTCTCCAAGTAAATAATTAACTATAAATTTTTATTACAACTTTAAAAAATATTAAACTTGTATGTCTAACCACCTTAACTTGGTCAAAACTTCATGAAATTCAATCTTTTTTTTTTAATCCTATAGTATGTGAAGCATAGAATGTGACACATATTTTGATTCAAAAATGTGATAGGGTATGTGCAGATCATGATGGGCCAAAAGTGGCTTATATGATGGGTATGTGTAGGGTATGTATTAACAACTTTTTACCCAAAATTGATGAAACTAAAAGGGTTTTTAAAGGAGATTCTCAGCTTTTCACCAATATAAATTATGCTTTACTTTGAATTTAATAAATAATTATTATTCATTTTCTATTTGAATTATGACTAAAGTCCCAATTAGGATGATTGGAAAACATCTATAGTTTTCAAATGGTATCACATTTTTTGAATCTCAAACATGTCTCCACATTCTATTCTTTGTATACTATAGGATTAAAAGAAAAATTGAATTTCATGAAATTTTGACCAAGTTAAGGTGGTTAGACACACAATTTTTTATATATTTTAAAAAGTTGTATAAAAACAATATTAATTATTTACTTGGAAAAAAATTACAAAAAATATGCATCACATCGGGACATGAGTCCTCTACTTATATCTAAAATCTTATAAAAAATATTATCATTTTATTGTGGTTAGGGTGGTCAAACACACCTACTTCTTATTTTTTCGCTGAAATTTAAGTACTATTGCATTGAAATTTCAAATTTTCACCAAATAGATTTAAAATAAAAATAAACCTAGTAGTTTAGAAACTACATTCAATTTTCTATAGATTATATTCTTACATATTTTGAAATAATATAGATAACTTATTCAAATTTTTATGTCAAGTTGCCTAACTCTATTTTTCTAAATTTTTGCCACTTAATGGCTTGTTTTTTCCATGATGATCCCCGCACATACCCCATACCATTTGAAAGCTATAGATTTTTTTTCAATCAGCCTATCAATCGACTTTAGTCATAATTCAAATAGAAAATGAATAATAATTATTAGAATTCAAAGTAAAGAATAATTTATATTGGTGGAAATCTGAGAATATCCTTTAAAAACCCTTTTTATTTCATCAATTTTGGGTTAAAAAAAGTCAACAGCCACATACCCTACACATACCCATCATATCGCCATTTTTTGGTCCATCATGATCCTCCACATACCCGTATGGCAGTCAATACCACACCACCATACAGTGTAAAACAGGAAGCAACGGTAATGCATGAAAGAGGTCTAAAGCACACACAGGAAGCATGAGTTGGAATTATTTCTAACATTATACACTCTGAAACCCAAAAACTAAATCAAATAAAAATGAAAGATAAGAATGAATTCAAACAATTTATATACTGAAATATTTAAAATTAAACACCAAAATCAGATACTTGATGATAAAACAATGTCAAATTAAATGCTAGATCTTTATAGACTGACAAACAAAATAAGTCGTTAGTCAAAATGAAACACTTTCGATGGCTCCATCTTTACAGACTTACAACCAAAACAAGTATAGTTTCATGTCAAAGACGTAACTCACAAATCATGGTGGAATTGATTGAAAAGATTGACTTAGGAGATAATGCAGACCACAAGTTGAAACGAGCATTGCTATTAAAAAGAAGAGTCTAGCGCTAGGCATAAAATCTTCACACTATAGGTATTACATTGATGATCTTTTATTGTATGTTTTTCAATTCTAACAAAATAATATAATCGAAGATAAGAAAAAAACAATATTATAATTTTATGTTTAATATTTTTAAGACTTTGGTTTATCTATTTTTCTATTGATTCATTCTAATCAACAGTCAATGTGTCAATGATTTTTTTTTCAATTCAATTGATAAAGAAAGGTGCATTTCATTGACTTTTTCTATTTATCTATCTACTAGAAATTCCACTATAAATATTCTTTGTCTCCTTCTTCTTGAATGACATTAATTTAATTTTATTTTTTCAAATTCAATTGATACAAAAATTTATTATATTGTTCACTTTTAAATTATATGTGCTAAAATTTCAACTTTATATATACACTTTTTCTATTTGAATGAAATTGAGAATTATTTAAAATGTCACTTAAATCTACATAATTAGTTATGGAAAAAGTAAAATATAATCTTAATTTTAATATGAAAAGGCATAGTAGGTATAATTTTTCCATAGTCCATGAAGACTAAAATGTGGGAGTAATAATGTTAATTACTTAATTAATTAAATCATATCGATTTATTAATTAAGTAGTTCCTTTTATCTATTTTCACTTAAGTCAAACAAGTAGGCCCATTAATAATTAATTAATTATTGATTATTAATTACTCACTTCTAGGGTTATGATCTCCTTTCATAAGGATTGATCTCTTTGTAATTATTTAAAATTCTTGTTTATGCAATTTTTGCTTCAGGCTTGTATAGCACATTTGTTGTGTTTCAGTATCTTTTCTACATGACAGGTTATTTGCTTGTAGGTGTTCACTGGGTTTTGTGAGGTTGTGTTTATCAACTTCAACATGGTATCAGAGCTCCAGATCTAAAGATCCTTGTTCACATTTTTGAAGTTTTTTTTGCATCAAAAGTAGCTAGTCAAGATTTGTGGTAGTCAACCTACACACACTTCAAGGTGGAGAGGGGTGACCTTGGAAAAAATGGGCATGGAAGCTTTGCAAGCTATGACTCTTTTTGTGGTTGCATGGCTCACTGTTCTTTGCAAGCCATGATTTAGCTTGTAACCCACAACAAAACCTATGGCTAGGTGCGATTTGCATCAGGCACCTATTTTTCCCTTTGTAGCTGCGATTTGGAGGGAGTGTCTATGCATCGAAGGAAATTTTATTCAAAGAGGAGCCAGAAGAGAAGAGGCACAAAAAACCCCAATAATCTCTACATCCATAATCTCTATTTCTAGAAGGCATTGGAAGCCCTAGCCCACCTTTTGTGTTTGAAGTGAGAAATTGAAATCCCAGTGCATTTGATCATAGTCGGTGTGAGGTTGTGCTTGCAATACATAGTACATTGTGTAGCAATACACATCAGGTTTTTTTGTGCATAATCTCCTTGATGTGTACAATGTATTGCAAATATTCTCTTTGATGCGTATAATGTGTTGCAAATAATCTCTTTGATGTGTACAATGTGTTGCATATAATCTCATTGTCTACATAATTCCATTTGAAGTCATTTGAATTTGTCTTTTTCTTGGGCCAGTTGACTTTCATTCAAGTGCACCCTTCACTACTCCTCCATCATTGCTAGTGATCTGTTGATTGTCAGGTGATTGCATAGATTCTTGGCTTTTGAAGGACCAATCTAGAAATGTGGAGAGGTGTATTATCTCAATCTGCATGTGGTGAATCAGTGCTGAAGATTAGAGGCAATGCTATTTGTTAGGACGTCAAGGCCCCATGATCTGGCCACCTCATTTTTCCTCTTCAATTTCATATCTACCCATATACAATATATGCCCTATTTGAGGCTTTGTATATTAGGCCTTTAATTTTTCATTTTTTATTTTTAATTTTTGCATGTTTAGTTATGCTAAAAAGAACATGCAATAAAATTACAAAATAGAAGGGGGGTGTAGATATTTGGGAAAATTTGTAAGGGGTATTTACCAATTTGGGGAAACAATTTCATGAGGTTGGTTTTTTGCACCACAATGGAGGTAGATGTAAGCCTTTGTATCTAGGTTTCTTTCATTTTTTTTTTGAATAAAGAAACTTAGAATATTAAAAGCTGCTAATTAACTATCGAGCTCTGCACTATTCCTCCAATCAGCAGCCAAAAGTGTCAATTTGTTCTAAGTTTCTAACTACATGAGCTTCCAAAGTCACATCCTCATTTGCTTCCAGAGTTTCTTTCTAGTAGGAAAATATTGAGCATTGGAAAAACAATGGCATCATTCCTAATGGAGGGAATCTTCACAATTCTTCAATAGTTGCAACTTTCTTTTTAATTTGAATAAATTGTTAGGAGTTTTTCCAAATAGATTTTCTCCTTTCCTCTTTTTTGATAGCCACATCACCACTATTGGCCCACCATCTTCATTTCCTTTTGCAGATTGTTCTCTATCAATCTTCATAGGATCTTGGATCAACATTATTGCTTTCTGACATGTGGACATGTGAGAAATTTTTAGAGGCATTTGTGTAGGATAGTTCATTGGTTTGTAGACTTTTGCATTCACTGTATGGTCTCAAACAAGCCCCTTGGGCTTGGTATGAGAAGATGGACTCTTTTTTGCTTTCCTCTCACTTCAAACACTATCATTATGATCCCACAGTGTACATTCAGCATTAGGAGGGTGATCTTTTGATCCTTGTGCTATATGTTGATGATCTCATTCCTATAGGTAACTCATTCTCTATGATTTAGAGTGTTCAAAGAGCTTTGATGGAGTAGTTTTGGATGACATATCTCAGTCTTTTGCACTATTTTCTTGGTCTACAGGTTATTCGGTCTTCAGATGGGATTTCCATATATCAGCAAAAGTATGCTCCTTATATGCTCCAAAGATTTAGCATGCTTGATTGCAATCCTACCCCCACACCATTTCAATTAGGTGTTGTTATGTCTTCCACTTGCTCTGCTCCTTCATTAGACTCTACATTATACACCTCCAGGGAAGTTGGTTGGCAATTTGTTGTACCTGACAAATTCGCATCCTAATCTTTCCTTTACGGTTGGTCTTTTCTCTAGGTTCTCCCATGATCCACATGAGAGCCATTGGAAATCTACCAAATGTATCTTGAGGTACATTCAAGGCACCACACAATATGGCATTCACTACACATTAAGAGTCCCTCGCATTTTTGGCTTCACTGACTCAGATTGGGCTGGTGATGTCAATGATCGCAAGTCCACTTCCAACTTTATTTTCTTCCTAGGTTTTGGTCTTATTAGATGGTCTTGTAAGAAGAAATATTCCATTGCATTATGATCTACAGAGGTTGAGTATTGAGCAATGGTTTTAGCTATTCAAGAGATTTTATGGCTTTGGTAGTTGATGATAGAGTTTGGGTTTCCTCAAGATTGATAGTCCCACTGTTCTTTGGTGTGATAGTCAGAGTGCTATACACATTTCTCGTGATCTAGTGGAGCATTAGCAAATGAAGCACATTGATATCCACATGCACTTCATTAGGAAATTGATTTGTGATGGTTCTCTCAAATATTGGAGTAGATCCCTATAGAGGTACGGGTTGCAAACATCTTCATGAAACCTTTGGAATTGCCACACTATCTTCAATTGCAATCTATGCTTGGGGTGAAGGAAGTTGTCCTTGGGGGGTATTTGTGAGGCCTTATTGTTTTTTTTAGCATGCTTTCATCTCTTTTTGGAGAGGAGTTTTTCCCACTGGGTTTTCTCTTTCTTTCTGCTTTACAAAGATTTGATTGTATTTGGGTACCTCAACAAGCCTTGTTGTCGAGACCCATCTTCACTTTCATGCATTTCATAAATATTTTTGTACCTTCTCCCTAAGTTCATCTTAAGGGGGGGTGTTGGAGTAATAAGGCTAATTACTTAATTAATTAAATCATATCAATTTATTAATTAAGTCACCTTTTACTTTATTTTCACTTAATCTAAACTTAGGCCCATTAATAATTAATTAATTATTAATTACTCACTTTTAGGTTTTTTATCTCCTTTCATAAGGATTGAACTCTTTGTAATTAATTAATTCTTTTTTATGTAATTTTTGCTTCATGCTTGTAGAGTACCTTTGTTATGTTTCATTATATCTTCTATGTGACAGGTTATTTGCTTGTAGGTGTTCACTAGGTTATGTGAGGTTGTGTTTATCAACTTCAACATAAAATGTATGCTTTTGGATTAAACTATGGATTCAAATAAGCATACACAATTTAATCTAGAAACATACATCCTATGAAAATACATGTCAAAATTGCTCATGTGCTTTTAAAATCATCATGCAATATTTGTTTTTCTATTGCTTAATTAGTTGATAGGCTATATTTTATAACATATTTCACCCAAAAAATTATCTCACACACACAAAAAAAGAAACTTGTAGGCTATTGAAACATTCCTCACCCTACACTTGAAAGAAAATTTTAGGTTGCGGTTAATATTTTTATTTGAAATGCTACCAAAATCTTGTCTCAAGATCAAGAATCTACTAGCTCTAAAACCCCAATATTGGGAGATAGGGAGTGGTAGGGTGGGAGGGATAGAGGGATGGAGAGAAATAGGGAAGGAAGGAGATAGCGAGAGGTAGGGTGGTAGAGGTAGCTATAGAGTTCCAATGAGAGAGAGGGAAGTAGGGATGGAAGGAAGGAGGGAGGGAAAGGTGGGGAGAGGTTGTGTGTGTCTAAGGGAGAGAGAGATGGAAGGAGAGAGATAGGGAGTTGTAGGCTGGGAGGGAGAGAAAAAGGGAAGGATGGAGACAAAGAGAGGTAGGATAGGATAGGCACATATTAGTTAGAGAGTTAGGGAGAGAGGGAAGAGTAGGTGGAGAGAGGAACCGTGTGTGTGTGAGAGAGGGGGAGAGAGAGGGAAGGAGGGAGATAGGGAGTGGTAGGGTGAGAGGGAGGAAGCGAGGGAAAGAAAGAGGAGATGGATATGTTTGTGTGTGCGGGAGAGAGAGGGAAGGAGAGAGATAGAGAGTGGTAGGTTTTGGTTAATTTTTAAGGACCAAACTGATCTCTAGAAATACCTATGGATTTTTCCATCTCCAATTATCAGTAATTCTAAAGGGATTGGCCAATGAATGAATAGAGGTTGCTAAACTTCTATTCCTACTCTTTGGGCTTTGCAAAACTAGGGAGGGTGATCCCACAATGTATACCTAAAGACTTTCGACAATTACAGTCAAATACATTGTCAATAACAGATATCTCTCTTGACACCATTCAATAATATACATAAAATAAGTTGGTAGCTTATTATATCAATGTTATATGTATCGAATATGAGAGAATAGACACAAAAACAAACAATAACAATATTCCCTTGAAATTTTATAATTAAATGATTGAGTAGTAAATGAATCAACACTATAAGTGTAACATAAATACTCTGCATGAACCGGTGTCTTTGTCCCAAGAACGGATTCAACACCAATCTATATAACTTGATAAAAATTTAGACAATAGCACTTATAACCCCAAGAAATAGCATTACAACATTCCTTTGTGACGTTCAAGATTATCACTTCTTACAAATATCCTAGCACATAGTACTTATGACTTATCAATATCATACAAGAACTTACATAAATTCATTGAATCAATAAGCAAGCATGAAACTAAACATCCATCAGATAACAATAGAGACAAATGAAAGAAATTCTTGATTACTTTCAAACATAACTCATAACACACATACATGGAGAGAAAATAACCACGAAATTGATATTACTCTGTATTATAAATGCTATATCATTATCAGTCTTACATGCATAAGTATGAACTCCAAATGAAACTTAAAACAAAGAATCTAAAAATTGCTTCATATTATCTTGAAAAACTAATAGTAGGGTGATCCCACAATAGTGGTTTACAATTTTTGGCCAAACTTGACACTGAAATAATTCTTTTTAACTAAATCTTCACTTTCAAACACCTATAATAGCTAAATCGTGAGGAATTTGAAGATGACGCAAACTAGAGTTTCATGAATTTTTTTTTTAGATTCTAAATATATTTTTTTCAAAAACTTTGGAATCAGATTGCACTTCTTTTTCCATCTCCCTTGAAAACTAGTTTTTTTCATAAAACAACATTTTATAAAAGTGATGCTCACCATATAACGCATAACTTTTTTCCCATGAAGGATAAAATTATAATTCTTTTAAATTTAGATTTGTGACTTTGATATCTAGTGCTTCCACTTGGTTAGATTGTTTTTTATTGAATACTTTTTTTAGTCAACTTTCAAAGTCAAATCAATTACAATTCAGACATAGCACGACCGTATAATGTGTAAATTTTTTTGTATGTATCAAAATTAAATTTTATTTTTTTTGTTGGATCAAGGACTTCAATATCTATTGCACTCATATTTTTCATTTTTTTTTTTGATAATATATTATTTTTCCATGTGTAGAATAGAGAGCTTGAATTTTAGTGAAAAACCTACATTCACAAGAAATAAAAAATAAATATAATAATCAAATTTAATTTAATTAAAATTTTACTTTTTTGGAAGCTTATAATAAGGACTACACAATTACAAAAAATGAATTTTGAATGAATTCATTTGATCCCTCAAAAGTTAAATCAAAAGTGGTTTTTTATCAGCATTTTGATAGGTGTAAAGGAGACTCTGTTATAGGTATGGTTTAAAACTAGTGGGGTTCTATCCAAGGGGGCTTGGTCTAAGGTGGTTTGATCAAAACCTCTTCAATTGGAATCCTTTAAATGGAAATTTTCAAGGCTTAAATCATTATATTTTATCAAAATATGTGATTTTAGCAAAAATCAAGATCTCTCATAAAGTGTAAACCACTATTGTGGCAACACCTAGTATTAACTCAAAAAAATTCAACTCTTTTGCTATTGGTCCTTAATTCCTTCTTATAGAGATGAAGGAGCAAACAAGCTTTAGACTAGATAGCACACATGTCATAATCCTATTGGACCACTTGCAACAATATTCCCCTTTCAATTATACTTGAGTGACCTTTTGGCAGAGAAAATAAACATGAGGAAAAATTAACCTCAAATGTTCGTAGAGAACATGTCCCACCTCAAAAAACATCATTAGTTTGTTAGAACTTCAAAATATTCTCCACGTGCTCAAAATTCGAACTATGAGAAAACCAAAATAGCAAAACTTATGAAGCAAGGTAAGGAAAGTAGAAAAAAGGTCCAAATTTTTTAATCCATATTAGCACCACGTACTAATCACTTGAGTTTAAGGACAGAATAATATTTTACCATGTTATATATAAAAAACCTAATCTATACTATATTCAGGCTATATTATTCTTCTCCTGTCCATTATTCTCCTTATTCACTTTATGTACTTCTCCAACCAAATGCTCTATTCATCCTCAGTGGGCCATTTAACATTCAATTAATCTTGCGCCTTAGTAATATACTATGAGTACCTTGCATTAATTAAAATCATGGCTTCCTTAACAAATATATCCATTTTTTATTCAATTTCCCCCATTGTATCAATGTTTGAATTGAGCAAGATGTAATCGGTGATAGACAAAGTCATCATAGCCGCTCCAAGAAATCCTCCCAAATCTATCTTTTAGGTTTCAAATGGATGCAGTTCACCTTTTGAATTCAATATTTGAGGCATACCATGATCCTCGATCTCCTTGAATATTTTCATCTTACTCTAGAGATGTATACCCAACTTTCCATGGAAAGTAGTTATCTCATTTATCGAGTCAATAGTTCTCAAGATGTTAGGAATATTTGTGGGTGCCTTGGGATCCTCACTCATTTTTGGCATCATTTCTTTCAAGGAACCTACCCTAGCAATCCAATTATTCTATTCATTCGTAAAGGCCTCTTATACTTGTAGATACTTTTTATCTTCATCATGAATGTTTTATATGTGGCCCATACATCATAAATCCCTATGTACCAACTTGGTCACCATGTGCCTTAGCACATCCTCAACAAATTCATTGGCCACTCTAACTATTTCTAGTTTGGCCTGCTTAACATTTTCCTTCTCAACAGTTAACTTTTCTTTCAAATCATCAATTTTGAGGGCCAGAGTCTCCCTATCCTATGTAGACACATCAAATGAAGAAGAAGAAGAAGAAGGTTGAGTCACTACTTTCTGAGTAGCCTAAATAGTAGCTATCATTTTATTTATCTCTTTCAAAGCCTTATTAGATTCCTTAGCCAAGGATTCATATTTTTTCTTAGAAATAT
>VDFB02165336.1:0-10743 GCA_007258455.2 Sequoia sempervirens | reverse complement strand
CACCCTTGGAACACTTCACACACCCTAAAACTTGTTGGGGAAACACTCAAAAAATGAAAAAACCTCAATTTTTCCCATTTATCCTCTGGAACTTGCCCTCTAAGACCCTATTCCACAAAACCCTCAAATTGCTCAAATTTGGCAAGGGTTTATTGAAAAACCTACTTGCAGACTTCCCCAGACTTTACCACCAACTCCAACACCCTTGAATAACCTTGCACAAGCTTAAAATAATAAGAAAAGTGACTATCCTAAAAAAAATCCCACTTTTACCCTCTTTAACCTCACTTTTTCATGCAAAAACACCCTAAATGCCATCTAGGGCATCACCAAAAATCATAATCCTAACCTCCCCTACACAAGAAACAATAAAAAAATGTTTATCTATCTTAAAAAATCCTATCCACTAAGTTACATCATCATACAGTGAGTGGAAAGCTTAAAACTCTATTTTAAATGAACTCAAACCCTTGGAACAAGGCTCATAGACCGACCTCTAGTAAAATGCCTCTTAAAATGCACAAAAATGAATGAAATTAATTCAAACCAAGTTTTTGAAGAAGTTAACTATACTTCCCACTAGTTTCCATTAACAATAAAGCACAACCACACTGTACGAAACCATACAGAGCCAAAAAACTTCAAGAATTCTAGAAAAACATAGAAATTTGCATGGAGATAACAAGATTTTATTGATTCTCTTTCAAACTTGATTTCTCCAACCTTAAAATCGAACATAAGAGGCCTTTTTAAATATGAAAGACACCAACTACCATACCACAATTGACTTCAACCAATTTTGAAACTCCTTATGCACGTTGGAGTACAAAATTGCACTTTTTACATATTTTATTGACAACATTTTTGCTCATTTTGCATTATTTTGTAATTTGACCCTCCTAGACTCCTAAAACATTAGAAATGGTCTACTTATACCTTATTGAATCCAAAAACATAACCACACACTAAAAAAATGACATTCAACCTATCTTGACAACTTTTTCTCAAACTTGACAACTTTTCCAACAAGATTTACAACTTTTACAGTATGGTCTCAAAAGACCCCAAAGTTGCCAATTGTATCAAAAAATGGTCTTCACTGACCTTATTTAGACAAAAAAAACCTAAACAACTCAGACTCTATCACCAAGACCCAACTCTTCATGTAACAACTAGAGAGAATTCATTGAAATAAGCAGGTGCTCTTGCACCATTAGTGAGTCAACTTTTGAGTTTTAGTTTTATTGTGTGTTGTTTTCACTATTGACAAAATCGAACACATGGGTAATGTTAGGTTCTCTTTTAGCTATCCAACAATGTATTTTTTTTTCACTTTCTGACAATGTTAAGCCTTTCATCCATAATTTCTTTTGTTTGTCTCTTTTTTTCTAAAAAACAGTGTTTGGTGTTTTTTTCGTTATAAATTAACCATTCATCAAAATTTTAAATAAATTACATTTTTAGAAACTAGACTCCATTCTACAATTTTTTTTTAAAAATCACTCATTTTCCAAGATTTCAGGGAGAGCATGGCCAAAAAAATTCCTTTTAGGAAGTTCCCGCTTAGAAAATTAGTAAAAATCAAAATATTCATTAAAAGTTATTAGAAAAAATATGCATCAACTAGACACCATTAGCTTAACTGATCACAGAAAAGTAATTCTTTTAAAATGCTACAAAATTTCTGACTTCATGCTAGGGCTGTGTTAAGAGGTTACATAAGTTATGTTTTGATAAAATATCTAATTCTGTGTACATTCCTTGAACCTCTTTAATTTCAATCCATTTTCAAAATAAATTAATATTTTAGAAAGTAGACTTGAGCACTTGATCCTTGTTTTTGTTCCATCTCAAAATTTTGAGTGTAACTATCCTCAATTTCACGTCCAAGGTCAGTATTTCTCGATTTTAGAAAAAAAGTGGCCACTTAAGCCCCCTTTTTTGGAACCATCTTGGTGCACTTACCTATCTATTAGACCAAAAATATTGTAATAAAGGCCTTTAGGGGTCATTTTTTTTAAAAGATGCTAAAAATAGTATTGAAGTTGTTTTGTACAACTTGTCAACTTTGCATGCTAGAGGAGGATTAATGCTCTCCTAGTTGAATTCTTGCTTGTAACTAATGTAATATGGTGGTAAATATGTTGAAAAACCTCTGATTTATTCAAGGCATGAAGATTGAATTATTTTGAAGTGAATAATAGAAGTTTGCTATGTTTTTCTACAAAATTTGTGTTTTCAGAACTTGTTGAGCTTAGTATGGTTTCTCATTCGAAAGATTTCCATTTAAACTCACTGGGACTAGCTAGATTCATGCATACCTAGCTCTCTCAAGTGTAAGTGATCCCACACAGTGGTTTATACCTTTGGCCAAACTGACACTGGAATTTTTATTTTTAACTAAATCTCATATTCTGGACACCTATAGCTACAAACTGTGAGGGAATTTGGAAGATGATGCAAACTAGAGTCTCATCATTATTTTCCTCAGATTCTAAAAATATTTTTTCAAAATTGTTGGAATCAAATTTCACTTTTCCATCTCCCACAAAATTGGTTTTTCTGTAATAATATTTTTAAAAGTGATCACATTAACGTATAATGCATAACTTTTTTCCACATGAAGGATAAAATTTTAATTTTCAATTTAGATTTGTAACTCTGATATCTAGTTTGCACTTGGTTAGATAGTTTTATTGAATTTTTTCTTTAATCAAGTTCTCAAGTCAAACTAATGACACTGTATTATTATGCACCGTGAGCAATGCTTAAGTTTTTTTGCAGTGTATATATCAAAATTCAATTTTATTTCTTTTGTTGGATTATGACTTCACATCCTGACATGCACTCATATTTTTCTATTTTTTTTGATAATTTATTTTTTCCACATGTGCGTACAGAGACCTTCATTTCTACCTAAAAAACTCCATGTTTAATGTAAAACTAAAACCAAATACATAATAAACCAAAACATATTAAAATTATATTCATTGGATAGATCGTTTCGAGGACTACCTGACTCCAATTGGGTTTGTGAAGATTCCCCCATTTTCATCCTCAACCTGAGTGTCAAAGCGTAAAAAATTAGGTTTTTTGTGTGAACAAAGTCAAAAATTGGGGAAAAGGGGGTTCGCTAGAACCAGGGGAGTTCTAGCGAACCCCAAGGTTCATTTGAACCCTGGTTCATTCAAACCCCCTCAATATGCATTTTCCCTTTTGTTTTGCAAGTAGTGGGGCCTCTGTGGATTGATGGGTTCTGGCTGAACCCCCTTTATGGTTCTATTTAACTGTAGGTTCATTCAAACCCTAAAACCACAATTTCTTTTCGCCATGGGGCCATTTTTCCTGAAGCTCTCCCTCCATCAGGTCTGTAAACTACTCATTGTGGTTTCCATCTCATTGGATTCTTATTTGGCTTGATTTCATTGGAAATTGAATTAGTTCTAAGTATTTATCTATCGGGTGGTCTAAAACCCTCATTTTCAAGGGTTGAGATTAGTAAAAATGTAAAATCTCATCATTCCACCATTGGAATTTTGTGAAAACTAGCAGAATGATGCTTTGTGGAGTGATTTATCATATTTTGTTGGTTGCAAGGCTGAGCAAGTACATTTCATGGATTTTTTATCGAGCCCTAGCTTGATTTTTTTCATGTGTTAAGCTAGGAAATCAAGAGAATGGCATGGATTATCAACTTTTTCATAAGATTTTTTCAAATAAATGGTGGATTCCTATGTTTTTCCATCCAAGGAGTCTGTTGATGAAGTTATTTGGAGTTTGTAAGTTAATTTGAGTATGCCTCTTTTGTAAAAGTGGCCTATTTAGGCCTAATTATAGCACTGCAGGTCAAATTAGACCATTTTTTCCAAAGTAACATCATGAACCTTTTTGATATATGCTGAAAAATGTATTAAAGAGTGTTCTTTAAAAGCACAAAGTTGTGTCACACTTTTGGCCAACTTATCAGCACAATTGAATTTAAATATTTCTAACTAAAAATCAATTTTGGTCAAACATATAATCTAGTAAGATTCATTATTTTCAAGTTAGATACTTTTACAACTTTTTTAACTAAAATTGTTGGCTCAAAATATATGGAGCACCATTTTGAGTCCAATTTACCAAATAGATAAAATTATTTGTAAAACTTGAAGTTTCAATAACTCCTACTAATGTAAATAAGATGTTTTAAAAAATATAAAAATACCCTTTTGTAGATCCATAAGTGTATTTTTCAAAAATATATTTATTTTAATAGTTTAATTATTATTTATATTTTATTTTTTATTTTTACTAAAAGTAGGTTATTAGCACAAAATATTAGGTTCATTACCATGCCAAGGAAAAATACAAAAACTTATTAAAAATTTGAAAAAAATATGATACACTAAATAAAATAATCTATTTCAAGATGGCATAATTTTTTTCTAAATAGATAAATATTTAATATGAAAGTTGACATCCTATTTTTGAAACAATCCATTTTATTCACTTAATACTTTAACATTTATTTAAAAAATATATATTTCATCAAAATTCGGAAAAAATAACTAGCACTTAAAGTTCTGCCATACACACAAAAAAATTGAAAGAAAAATAATAAATTTACTATAAAAAATTTGACGTCTCATGCAACTTCATTTTTCAGCATTTTATGAACAACTAAATTATAGTGTTAATTTATTAAAAACTAGTTTAAAATTTTATTTTTTTTCAAAATACAAACATAAAATATACTAAAAAAAACATATTTTACTAGTTTACATCATTCAAAATTCAAACCATATATGCCACTTTTCAGCTATTCAAGTTTAAGAGTTGGATTAGTGTTGGCCATTTCTTTTTATAAAGTGTGACACAAGTTTGTGCTTTTAAAAAAAAAAAAAAATTGGTCCTATCTTTAGTCCATCATCTACAATGGAATTGAATGAAAACTAGGTATAGGTACCCTAGTTGGTGAATAGTTGAAATGGTCCAAAACCCCATTGTTGGGTTTGGAGCCTTCATCAAAGTTTGGAATTGTGTTAGTTTGAGTTGTTGTGACCCTTTCCACCCCTGTCCTTGCATCAGAAAATATCTATCAAATCATAATAATAAGCAATAGCATAGACAAGGCAGTGAACTGTTTGAAAAAATGCCTCAAAGAAATGTAGTCTCATGTGGCATTCCATCACCATGAGACTACATTTCTTTGAGGCATTTTTTCAAACAATTCACTACCTTGTCTATGCTACTGCATTTTTCATACATGTGTACCAAATCATTTTATCAAACAATTCACTACCTTGCTACTATGGCTAAAAGTCTAAAATGGGTGTTTTTGAACAAGCTATGGATGCTTGGAAAAATTCTATCAAATCATTATATTAAGCAATAACATAGACAAGGAAATGAATTGTTTGAAAAAATGCCTCAAAGAAATGAGGTCTCATGGTGATGGAATGCCATGACAATCAAAATAAATTTGGATTCTCATGGCATTCCATCACCACCATGAGACCTCATTTCTTTGAGGCATTTTTAAAAAAAGTTTGCCTATGCTACCAAGACATTTTCCATACATGTCCACCAAAGTCCGCTTATCAAATAGTTCATTGCCTTGTTGTTATGGCTAAACTCTAAAACAAGGATTTAGAACAGTTGATGCTTGGAAAAATTAATCAAAAGCATAATAGTAAACAACAAGCTATGGTCTCATGGCTTTTTTACACGGTAAAATCGGGCGGTTGAGTTTGGTTGGAGGCTGAAAAACTACTTGTAAGGGCATACATAAATCTTGTTTTGCAAATTTTATGACCAAACCAACTGTTCCAACACATCCATATGGGTACATTTAGGTTAGGTATGGTCCCCTTTCATACCCAAACAAAGCCGAAAGCAATTCCAATCTTATGTTCAACCGGGATGAACCTTTAAGAGTCCAAAGTGTAAAAAAGAAGCAATCTTTGACAAACTCGCTACTCAAAACCGTGGATACCCAGCAAAAATTCTGTAGGAGATTACCAGATCAAGTTGGGCCCCCTACAATAACCTCTCTCAGTTTTGCTATCTGGAGGCATTTTCAAGGTGGTGGTGACGATTTTTAGTTAAGGAAAAAGTTGTCAAACGGCGCAAAGTTTGCAAAGTGGTATCTTTTCATTTCGTAAACTCATATGACCAAAACTGTTCCAAAATCGTCCGGATGGCACGCTTTGGCGTTAGGGATGGTCCTCTTTTCCACCCAAATATTTTGAATCACTCTAAGCTACACTGGACCAACAATTTCCCTTAAGAGTCCAAAGTGCTAAAATGCAACAATGTCTGAAGGGCTATTTATCAGAAACCATAATGCTTACAGAATCTTCATCTAAGGCTATGGGATTTTGTTGGGACCATCTGCTACTAGCCTCTCTCAGCTTTTTCTATCTGAAAGAAAGCCTGCAGCCGAAGTTTTAGTTGAGGGAAAAATTGTCAAATGCAAGTAGTGTAAAGTTGCAAAGTGGTGCAAATTTATTCTACAACTCGTAATGCACCGACATTCCAACACGCCCATAAGGGTATGTTTACATTATGATGGTCCTCTTTGCACCCAAATATGCTGAATCACTCGAGCTACATTGACCAACGATTTCCTTAAGAGTCTAGCGCTAAAAGGTAGCACATTTAGTTGGGCTATTTCAAAAAATCATGACACTTATAGACTCTTCCTGTCTGAGGCTATGGATCATAAGGGTTAAATTCATCTACAATAACCTTCTCTCATATTTTTCATTCCCAGAGGTTTTCCCATGCATGGTGACGAAGCCTAACCGAGGAAAAGTTTTCAAATGTAAGCAATGTAGTTACAAAGTGGTGTAACTTTCATTCGAACTGTGACACTCAAAACAAATCGCTCCAACACATCCTGATGGGTAATGCTTATGCTAGGTATGGTCCTCTTTTTGCACCCAAATATGTTGAATCACTCTCAACTAGATTGACCAACAATTTCCTTTTAAAAGTCCAAAGTGCTAAAAGGCAACAATCTTGAAGGGCTATTTTAAACTGTGATGCTTACAGACTCTTCGTCTGAGGTTATGAGATCATGTTGGGACCATCTACAATGATCTCTCTCAATTTTTTCTATCTCGAAGGTGTTTTCCCATGGTGACAAGTTTTTCAGTTGAGGGAAAAGTTGTCAAATGCAAGCAGCATAAAGTTGCAAAGTGGTGCAACTTTCATTCTGCAACTCATATGACCAAATGAACTATTCCTACACGTCCAAATGTGTATGTTTACACTAGGGATGGTCCTCTCTTGCACCCAAATACACCGAATCACTCTAAGCTACATTGGACTGACGATTTCCCTTAAGAATCCAAAGTGTTAAAAGACACCAATATTTGAAGGGATATTTCTTAAAAACCATGATACATACGTACTCTCTTCGCCCCTGGTGCTTTAAGTAGATCATGTTGGGACCTCATCTATAATAATCTCCCGGGGCTTTGCTATCTTGGAGGCTGCTCTCAGTGGTGACGAAGTTTTCAATTGAGGGAAAAGATGTTAAATGCAAATAGTGTAAAGTTGTAAAGTGGTGCAAATTTCATTTTGCAACTCATTCGGCCAAATGGATTGTTCAAGCATGTCCACATGGCTATGTTTATGCTAGGGACAGTCCTCTTTTGCATCCAAATACATCGACCACCTGCTACATTGGATCGGACAATTTCCCCTCTTAAGAGTCCAAAGTGCTAAAAAGGCCATATCATCTTATTGTAATGGGTCTAGGAGCTCAATGGGATGGCCATGCATAAGGTGACTATGTGAGTTTAAAGTGATGAAAAGGTCCAGAGGTTGAGTTGGTGAGTTGCCATGCATGGCAAAAATGAGTGAAATTAGGTGAAAAATGGTGGTTACAACATGTTAATGTCAATGAAAGGTGGGGCCAGCAATATTTAAGGTTGTATCAAGCTTGTGCAAGTCCTAATAGACATTTTTGATGAGTTTATAGTGTGTGGAAAGAAGTTGGAAAATTATTGGATTTCCCTTTAAAACCCCATAAAAGTTGCTAAAAATGAGGGTTTGTTGAAATAGAGCTTTAGAAAGCATATCTCACCAAAAAAAATTGTGGTTTTGGTAGTTTGGTAGGATGTTTAATGTTGCCCCATCAAAATTTCAGGTTTGGGAAGTGTTTAAATATGAGTCTCTTTGTAAAATGGGCCTATTTTGGAGTCTTGGATAGCAAAAAAATGCTAGTTTGAAGCCTTTGTTTCAAAGGAACCTACTGAATCTTTGAAAGTGTCAAGAGTTGATTAGTTGAGCTATTCCTTGGTGTGAAAAGTGAGCAAAAGAGGTATGCATACCTACTAGGAAGAGTAACCATTTTAGTGAAGTTGCACCCAAGTTTATTTTTGAGGATCAAATTGGAGTTTAAATCATCTTGAATTGTAATTGTGTTGTTTAAATCCACCTATCTCTTACATCAGAAAACTCTTACCCAATCAAATTGAACATCATACACACCCAAATATCGTGTTTCCACTTGAACCATATATTTTTGGTTCCTAAGTACTTCTCTAGCTCTTCTAGGGTTTTTCACCTAAAAGGAGAGAGATAGGACCAAAAATGCTAAGGGTTCATTCAAATTACGTTATGTATGATGTTTCCTAAGCTAAATGAAGTAAAATAAATGCAATTGAGTGATTTAAATAAATTAATTTGAATGAAAAGCTAAGATTTAAACTATTCTAGTGTAGACATCCAAATTTGGACACTTAATTTATCCAAATTTACTCCTTTTTCATCTAAATATCCCTTTATCCTCAATAGTTAAGTAATATCACTATTATTTAATTAATACCTCCAAATTTCATCTAAACCCCTAAGGTATTCAGTTAATAATTAAATACCTTACCCCTTTCATAAAATGAATTAAATAAATATGACATTTATTTAATTCCTCACATGTCACATCCCTTCCCTAATCTTAATCAACCTCCTAATTCCATCATTAGAGATGTGCACATGCCTAATTCTTGATTATGATGTGTCACATCCTCCAAATTTTGCAAGTTGATCTCTAATCTCTCTTAGCCACCTAACCCTCCTTTAATCCTTCATTAACTAGCCTAATCAACCTCCCAAGGAATTTTTAATTCATTTTATCCTTCCAAGGAATATTAAAAAAATTTCTCTTCCCCATGTGATCTTTGACTTGTCACATCAAGTCACATGTGACAAGTGCTTACCTTTTTAGACACCTTGTCTTATCTAATGTACTTTCCACCTCTCCCTTTGGAACCTTGTCTTATCCACAAGATTCCCCAATCATGCAAATTTTAAATTCACTTTTATTCACCCAAGATTCTCCTCTTCCCCATGTGATCATTAAGAGGTCACATCACCCATTTTCCAAGGTACTTACAAGTACCTCCACATTATGTACCCTCCTTCCACCTCATTTACACATCACCATTTCTAAGCCATCTCACATTCCACATGTCAAAATGTGAGGGTTTGTGAGTTCTCAACTCACCATAGACCTTCATCTTGGCCTTCTTGGTTTAATCTCAACTCAACTTCCTCTATAAATACCACCTCTTTTCTCTCATTTAGGGGGTTGATCAGTGTGCTAACCAAACTCTTGCAAAATTTTTGTTTGAGCCATACTTATCTAAAAACTTACATTTCTTGCATCCATCTTAGCATTTTCATTCATTTCTCATCCATCTTGCATCGTATTTGTGCATCTTCAAGTGGATCATACACAACATCAAAAGTCAAGGGCCAACCAAAGAGAAACTTAGCAAGGTATAAGCTTTCCATCTACATTTGTTAAGTTTAACATTTTTTCCCAATCTTGAGGTGTTAGGTGTTTTTATTGTTTCTTGCATATTTTTTCTTGTTGTTCACTTCTAATATGCAAACAATGAACTAAATGAAGAAATAATGCAAAACAAAAAGAAATGAGATGAAATAGAGTGCACTAGATCAATGTTTGATGAATCAAAAATATTGTGGATGCTGACTGAAATCACTAAAATTTCACAGTGGGACTCATTCACCCAGGGTGGTGAATTAGTTCTCCTACTGGTGAAAAAGTGTCGAGAACTGGTTTCTAATTGTTAGGATATGGAATTTAAAAAAAATTAGATTTTTAGTCCTAAACTGGGATTCATTCACCACTAGTGGCGAATCAGTCCTCTCTCAAAATTCTAAAAAATTAGGAGACAAATCTGTAACACCAGATCTAGAAATCTCTAATTGTCGGGTTGTCAAATTCAATTCCATAGGAAACAGATAGAAAACCTTCTCCAAGCTTGAAATATGAATGAGTTGACTTGAAGCACCTAGTTGACTATTTTTACCAATCTTCAACACCAAAAAATTTGTTAAATTTGCATACCTAGGTCTGCAAACACACATGGCATAGGGGAAAAATGGTTGAGGGTTAGCAAATAGGGATTTTCCTTGGCCAAACCCAAATTTGGTTCAAGGTGTGACCCTTGGTCTTCCTTGCAACACTAGCACTTAGGTTTGTGACATGGTCTAACCACCTCCTGTGGTTCTTAATCGAAGCTTGTATTGGGCATTGATAGGTCGACCTTTTGGTTGAAGAACAAGTCCAACAATTGGTATCAGAGCTGGTCACAGGTTCAAACCCCATGCTTGTGCTAGGGGGGATTGTTGCAAGGTGTGATCCTTAGTATTCCTTGTAGCACTAGCACTTGGGTTTGTGACATGGTCTAACCACCTCCTGTGGTTCTTATTCGAAGCTTATAT